>LT728015.1:128599-167292 GCA_900157175.1 Oithona nana
ATAGGCTAAATGGCGTTGACCTCCGTGACCTCTGAGGCTGTTGGAGGCCATTCAACTTTAAGGCTTTAAAACTCATAGATGGAAGCATTGTTCAGTGGTTTAATTCAAATGCGGCCTCGGGGGCTATTAGTGTTGGGTGAATTGATTGGCGAGCAAAGTGAGCGTAGGGGTGGTGGTTCTGGTAGCTAGCGAAACGAGCGGGGTTGGGTGGGGCCCGCCGGAGGCTTTGCATGAAGGATCCGAAGGCGACTGTTTGCAAGTACAACATATTTGGAGCTCTCTCTCTCTCTCTCTTAAAGTCTTTCTCGCTGGTGACTATCATCAATCTTATCATAGCGCCTACTACACATACCTTTCAATTAGATGGGGGAGCTCTTACAGTGTCACAGCAATTTTCTAAGAGAAAATGCACGACATTTGTACTACTTTGGTAGGTAAGTATAGTATGCATTGTATGCACCATCTAGGCCATTTTCTACTTCTCAAGTAGGAGAATTTTTGAGATTTGCTCCTTTGTATGTGTCAAGACAAGGCTTGGGAAATGGAATGAAAGGTCTGCATTTTTCATGTTTCTAGGCTAGATCAAGAATTCAAGAATGCCAGAATTTCCTGCTCGAACCTTGAGTTCCAATCAAACTTTAAAAGGCTATGCGAGTATGACGAATGGATGAGGGACTAGCTTATTCAGCCATCTATAAAAATGTCTAGCATGCAGGACATTATTCCCAAGCACTTGAGGGATCACGAGGAGGCACAACGTGAATGCCAACCCAGCACAAAAAGGAGTGAAAAGAGGAAACGTGCCTTCTTTTGCTGCACATGTGTGCCACTATGTGTATTTAAGCATTATTGGATCCTACATTATGCTGATGGATGAGGAAATGATCCAATAATGACTCTAACCTTGATTAATGTGACGCTCTTTATCACTCAGAAGTCCAGGTCAAAGACATACAAGGTGTCCCAACAAGTGTTGGATGGAAACGTTTCATAAAGAAAATAGCAAAGTCGCAAAATAAGAGGTTTGAATTTATTTTGACAAACAATTCGTCAAATTGAAGGTAGCCACAATGTAAACAAACTTTCCCGATTCTTTTTTCGTCTTTTGTAATTTGGAGAACTTTTTGCTAACTTGTTGGTACACCCTGTAGTATATAGAAGATCATTTAGGATCAAAATTTTAAAAGATAGGTATGAGGAAATAAAAGATGTATTTGTTCAATTCAGTTGAAAACAGACAAGAATACCCCAATGATCGGATGCAAAGCTTTGACAACCTGGAACTTTTTCTATACCAATGAGATTGAAAGACTTGGGTTTGAAAGTCTCATTGTTCTCTGCTTCTTTGACTAAGACTCTGTCAAATCGCATCCGGGGCTTGAACTTGCCAGGCATTTGCAGATTGGTGTTTCTGAGGCAGTCCCAGGTGTATTGGACATCTTTTCTCTTGCCCAATTCTTCCCACACGTCTTTAATGTTAGAGGGCAATCCTTGTCCACTTCGCAAAGAAGCCACTTCCGAGTCTCGAATGTTAAAATCTCCGCCACAAATGGCCGTGACCTCTTTTCTAGCCGTCACCATTTCTTGAACACATTGTTCTAGTTGCTCCTTACGTTGCTTAGAAAATTCCTTGGTTGATTCCAGATGGACGTTGATGAAGCTCAATTTGACTTGACCGATATGAGCGTGAACGATTTGCATCGCTCTGCCCATTTGTGAATTGGAAAAGCTTTTGGATTTGACGTCATCTAGATAAACAGTGGTTTTCCGAATGAGGGTGCAAGTGAAGTAGCCCCCGCCGCCGCCTTGTTCAATTACATGGTAATCCACTAATTGTCTTTCAAAGACCTCGACAAAAGCATCAATCACTTCTTGCAGCAAGACTACATCAGGTTTAATTTTCTTGATTTCTTGAATTACATAGGCAATCCTCCGCTCGGCATTTTTCTCATCCAGGCCATCAATATTCCAGGTTATGACGGACAGACTTGAAGGGGGTTTGGTTGTGATGACGACATCTTCCGGAGCAGTGGAAGCGAAATAGGCATTAATAGCCAAATCCACCTTCCAGTCGTGATCTTGTAAAAGCTCTTGAGCCTGCGCTTCATCAGTTTGCGTAACAAGCACAAATTGGTCAATGCGGTTTTGACATTCTTTGGCACTTAATTCAGTTTCTTCGTTTGTGGATGCAGCCATTGTCAGGGCAAAACCAGATCTTTAAAAAAGTTGCTAAAAGTCGGTTTCTCTACTCGACGCTTTTTGATTTTTGAAAAAAATGTAAACAAACGCATGAGAGGAAGATAAAAAAAAAGAACCAATCAGAAAAAGGTACAAAAACAAGACTGAAACTTCTTTTCAGAAAAATCTGATCTAAGAACGCGAAAAAAACCACAAGGCAATATTTTACTTCATACAATTAGAAAGGGACATTGGACAATTTCCATTTATGTTTATGATCTTTCATGTTGACTTGACTAGATTCAACTTATTCAGTACTCTCGAGGTTACAAAGCTGAGGTTGCTCCTGCAAGCTTTTTAAAGTCTTCTCCGGCCCCAGACAGTGCAGAACCTCCAAATAGTGGCTCCCCGGGCTTGTGGGATTTTGGTATGTTGAAAGCTTTGTTAAGCCCATTGACCGTTGCCTTGCTACGTGTAGCTACATCGCAGTACAAAACACCCTTGTTGAAAATTTATTTTATTTTTACATTTAAATTCAAGCAATGTTAGCAAGATAATCCTTGACTTCTTGAGGCGTCAAACGGCGAAATCCTTTTTCATTGCAAATACCAATTTCCACGTTATCCTCTGTCATCTGACCCTCGAATCCTTCTTTGAGAGTCAGAATTGCAGTGTGGACGGCATCCTCCAACTCCAACTTGTCGTCGTATCGTTTTTCCAGAAATGTTTTCCCATTGACGTAATTCTTACCCATGGCGGTAGATTTCCAAGCAAAGTAGGCTCCGGAAGGATCACATTGAAATAGCCATGGTCGTCCACCATCCCATCCAGCAATTAAGAGGGACACGCCAAAAGGACGAACACCTCCGGATTGTGTGAACTCTTGCATCACCGTGGCCAAGCGTTTGACCATTTCCGTAGTAGTGATTGGTTCCCCATACACAAGTTTGTATTGGTTCGCCATTTTTCTTGCCCTCCGCACAAGTTGGCGATAATCAGGTCCCATTCCACTGTAAACGGCACCAATGGAATCCGTAATCATTTCAATCTTGTGAGTAGAATGTTCTTCATAAAGAATCGACTTGGTTTTCTTTTCTGTGGCCAAAACTACGCCATTAGAGGCCTTCAAGCCAACAGAGGCTGCGCCCGAAGATACTGCTTGAAGGGCATACTCTATTTGCATTAATTTTCCAGAAGGACTGCAAAGCAAAAAGTTACAAAACAACTAACAACAACTTGGTCATTTAATTAAGCATACCTGAAAGTAGTCAGAGAGAAAGAATAACGTTCACTCGCCATGATTGTGAAACTTGAAAGTTGAAAGTGACTTTACAAAATTTTTTGATTTTCTTCTGATACTTGGCTCAGTTGTCTGCTCGCCGGCTGATGTTTACTGTACCTTATGGGAAAAAGGAAATAAGCGTTTAAAAACTTTTCTCTTTTGGAGTACCAATCTTTTACGGAGAATGATGAGAAGCAAAATTTGCAAAAGTAAGCAACTGTGCTATGATTTCTAAGTCATCTGTAATTCAAAATCGGGGAAGTTTGAAACCTATCTTCTTTTTATTACAATTATAAAAAAGAAAACTTAAACGGTAATTCTTGAATGAAATGACTTTCAAAATTGAAATAGTTGGAAAAAGTTAAAGAAACATAGTGTGCGTTTTTTCTAGTTTGTAGCAAATTTCGAACATTCATTTAGTTTTGCTCTTTGCTTTGTAGGGTTTGACTGATATATTGGTTGACAACTTTGCAGCAGCAGAAATAGAGACGAACGAAGATAAATCGGTTGATTTCTAGTCATATGAGACCTTTGCTTTTTTGACAAGTGCCAGTAGTGCCAGTGCTACGCAATTTACTGAAAAAACATTGAAACAAAGGAACAAATATAAAATAAAAGAATGAGTGGTGCTAGTGGAACCACTTCTCGCCTTGGACTGGCTGAGGCTTGGGGAAAGCTAAGATCTTTAAGGTTCAACCAAGACCAAACATGCTTCGTAGCAGCTCTGGATGACGGTCTTCGGGTATTTTACTTAGACCCCATCAGGGAAATGTCTCACCTTAGACACGAATTAGTTGGTTCAGTGTCCAAAGTGGAGATGTTGTACAAGACAAATTTAATAGCCTTTGTTGGAGGCGGCAAAAAACCTCGATTCCCCGAAAACAATATTTTAGTCTATGATGATCGCCAACAAGAATTCGTTATGGAGGTGAGCCTCCCAGAGTCTGTGTTAAACATCAGGTTGAAACGAGACAAATTGATAGCCGTTTGCCGTTCACAAATCCATGTCTTCTCCTTCCCCAATCGTTGCAAACTTCTCTTTAACGTTACAACTAGAGATAACCCCAAAGGAATTTGCGAACTCAGCTCCGTAAGACTTGGAGTGGCCAACTTAAGCGAAGGATCGCATGACCTGATGGTGTTTCCCGGTTATAAGACAGGCAGTGTACAGATTCTCAACTTGGCTACGACCGAACAAAAAGTATCCTCTGCTCCTGTTACTATCAATGCTCACAAAACCGAATTGGCAGTGATTAACGTGAACCAACAGGGGACAATGATTGCCACTGCGTCTGTCAAAGGAACACTTATCCGAATTTGGGACTCAATACAACGAGTTATGCTAGTTGAATTAAGGAGAGGTTCAGATCCGGCAATTTTATACTGCTTGAATTTTTCGCCGGGTGATGAGTGGCTGTGCTGTTCTTCAGACAAGGGCACAGTTCACGTATTTGCTCTTCAAGATTACAGGCTGAATAAAAGGTCAGCCTTGGCTTCCATTGGTGTACCTGGAGCGTATGCAGGCTCACAGTGGTCATTAGCCAGCTTTACGGTACCACAAGAAGTGGCCTGTGTCTGTGCATTTGGAACAAGTTCAGCTTCATCAGCAGTGAAGAACATTGGCCATGGTGTTATTTTTGCCGTCTGCCTGGACGGTTCCTTTCACAAATACCATTTTTCGGCTAATGGTGTTTGCAATCAGGTTGCGTATGACGTGTTCACAGATCTATGTGAAGATTGTGAATGGCTTTCGATGCTCAAACTATAGAGAATAAATAAAAGAAAATGTGATTTGAGAACATTAAAGACGATTCGTCTAATAAAACCACTTTAAAGAAAAAAAGCACTAAAGATTTTATTATTGTTCCTATTGAAGTTTAGCAATTATATCCAAAACTTCTTTACTATTCTTGTTACTCAATTCTGCAGATTCTTCACGGCCATAACCAAATCTTGCCCAAACTTTAGGTTGAATTCCACTACATTCCCTGACTAGTATGGGAGTTTGAGGATTGGCTGTTTTCAAAGGAACGTACATCTTTTCGACAAAGTCCCTTGCCCCAGCTGATGCAGCACTTTTTTGACACAAATGGAGGCGAATCTCTTTAAGTGCAGGAGATAGTTTCATTGCTTTGGAAGCCATGGTTTTCCAGAGAAAATTTCAACAAAAGTCAAAATGGCTCTTCTAAAGTGTTTTGATTTTATGTGAGGGATTGAAAGTGACCCATTTGCATAGTACGTAATATATACAAAGAATGTATACCAGAATATATACATAAAAACTCACCTTTTATTAAACACGAACACATTTTGTATAATTGATTATCAATCACTTGGCTTGAAATATGTGGTTATATTCGTATTTCTAAAATCCATTATAAATTAGCTGCCTTAAAGTTCTTTGCTCAGATTTTCAGGTCAATGAGAATATTTTTTTTTCTGGAAAAAAATAAGAAAAAATAACAACTTTAGAAATATTGGAAAATGAACTTGTGAAGCCATAGCTATGTCAAGTGGGTTTCAAAGGTATCGCGATAATGGCCGGGGAGGTTCAACTTCCAGTTCTTCCACAACCAAATCCAAAAGCAAAGTTCACAATCTGTTACGTGAACTTGAAGCTGAATTTGACAAAATGTTGTTGGAGAACGCTCAATTAAGAGCCAGGGTTTCAAATCTTGAAAACCAAGAAGAAGAAGGAGGTCAGTTGCTTCGTGACCGCCAAGGAGCTGGAGCAAGTGAAGCCAATGTTAGTAGCAGTAAAGGAGCCGTTGACGAGCACGACATGTTTGAAAAAAGCGTCTTGAAATCCTTCACTAAAAACAAAGCAAGCAAAACCAGACACAAATTAAAGGTGCACACTTCAAAAATTGTCTCTAGCTTCAAACCACCAACAATGTCATGCATGCTGGTCAAAGAATTTCGAGGACATCGCGACGGAATATGGTAAGTCAATAAACCAATGTTCACTTCTTGCTATTTTCATTATTTTCGTTTACAGGGATATCAGTGTGTCTCGTCTTGGTCATCCCTTGATTGGAACAGCTTCTGCAGACAAAACGGCCAGGATTTGGGGCGTTGATTCTGGAAGATGTCTCACAGCCTATGTTGGTCATACAGGTTCTGTCAATTCGATAGCTTTCCATCCAACGCAGGATTTGGTATTTTTTGTCCCGACTTATTCTTGCCTAATTCGCAAATGAAAATTTTCTTCGTAGGCTTTAACAGCGAGTGGCGATGGTACTGCTCATATATGGAAAGCAGCTGTGGTGCCTGAAAGGTTGTCACATGCCGTTGGTGGAGGTTCTAGTGAAGAATCTCCGGATTCCGAATCAGAGGACACTGATGCAGCCATAGGTGGAAATCGCAGGGAGTCCAAATCAGCTGCTATTGTCAATACAATCAAAGTTCCAATCATATCGTTAACTGGTCATCAGGGAGTTGTTAGTGGTTGTCAGTGGTTGAATGATGAATTATGTGTCTCATCTAGCTGGGATAGGTGTGCCAACTTGTACAATGTGGAAACAGGAGCACTACTTCAAACGCTTGCCGGACAGTAAGTATTCTTGATCCGCGATTTAAAGCTTGAAGTTTTAAAACTCTTCACTGCTTAATTTCTAGCGATCGTGAGTTGACACACGTTGCCTGCCACCCTACACAAAGACTTGTCGCTACATGTAGCATGGATTCTACCTTTAGATTGTGGGATTTCCGTGAGACGATTCATAGTGTCTCTGTATTCCAGGTAACTTACATATTTCTTCTACCCATGCATTAAAATTTGTAATCAATTTCATTGGCTTTTTAGGGACACACTGAAGCTGTGATGTGTGCTTGCTTTAGCAAGTCTGAGCAAATAGTGTCGGGGTCCGATGACAGGACCGTCAAAGTTTGGGATTTAAGGAACATGCGAGCACCGGTGACTTCTATTCAAACGTCTGCAGCAGTTAACCGTTTGTCCATTTCATCTGGTGGTATGATCGCCATTCCCCAAGACAACCGTCACGTTGTCATTCATGACCTTTTGTCGGGTCAAAAACTAACCCGACTACCACGAGATACCAGCCATACCCACCACAGGATGGTGACCTCTTCCACTTGGGCGCTAGAGGAGACAGATGGCAAGTGGAAAACTAGAGCCAATCTTTTCACCGCAGGATTTGATCGGGTTGCCTTTGGTTGGTCAGTCCGGTCTCGTGGAGAACTCGAAGAGGTGAAAACTGCAAAAACGTCCTCCAAAGACGCCACTTTTTAAAAAAAAATAAAAATGAAACGGTCGTCGGTGGCGAATATTTATCATGCATTTGTTGCTGCTGTGACAACTAATGGTGCTACTTCGGATAATAATTATTCTTATTTTAGAAATAATTGAAGGCGTATTTAGTTTTATTATTCAACCGAAACTTTTGGGTTTTGGTAAAACCGAAACCATGGTTTCGTTCAATCACTAAGGCACACGATGTCGTCGTCATCATCATCGTCTTCTACTCCACCATCATCATTATCATCATTGTCATCATCGTCGTCATCGTCTTCGTCGTCATCACGAACTGATGCTTCATCACTGTCAAGTTCTTCCACCTCTTCTTCCTCTTCTTCAACTACTTCTTCTTCAGCCTGGTCATCCTGATCAGCTTCTCCATCGCTGTCTTCATTAGGTTCTCCTAGATATGGCATCATAGACGCTTGCTCGAAATTACTACTTTCAGCTGTCATTGGATGATCATATCGTTCATACAAATCGGCGATGACAGCAGCCAAGAGCATTGGAATGGAAGCTTGCTGGTGAAAATGTAAATCGATCATTTTCTGTACATGCGGTTGTTGAGCAAACGCAGTTTCTACCAGACCAAAATCTTCTCCGTTTTCCGTAGCCTTAAACAACAAATGCACATCCGGATCATAATCAGTGTAAGCCACTGGCCTGACTCTGTACATGGTGTCGTCGGAAAGAGCATCAAATTGAAAGCCAGTCAGTTGACCCACTGCAAATTAGAGATAGAATACAATTGTAATAAAATGGCGCCGAATAACGAAATCTTGACAAATTGATCATACCTGCATTCCTAAATTCCTGGCCTTTCTTAGTGAAAGCTTCAATCAGCCTGTCGTGCTTTTTCTTGGCACTTTCAATTTCATTTTGTAGCTTGATGACTTCTTCAGAAGATACTTCATCGCCTACTTTCCGACCAACCAATAATGTCAGGTCTTTAGTTTCCCCTTCCTCAAGCAGCTTAATTCTTGCTTTGAGTGCATTGATTTCAGCATTGAGCTCTTCAACCTCGTGTTCTCTTGATTTTGCGGCTTGTTGCAAAGGATTGTTTAAAAAGTGTAAGACTCTTGAAGATGTCTTCTCCTCCGTTGGCATACGTCTGCTGGATAACAACTGTGCTTTCAATTCGGAAATTTCTTCTCTTAATTGAGTTTCTAGATCTTTGTTTGAAGACGCTGATCTAGCGGATGCCAAGAGATCTTCTAATCGTTCAATGGTTTCCCCGTACTCTTTGATCGACTCTTCTAAGGCTGTGATTCTGTCCTTTTCAAAATTAGCTCCATTGAAAGTCAATTCGTGTTCGTAAGATTCAAGAACACCTTTGTAACTGTCCCGTTCTTTGGATACCAAAAGTAATTTTCGCTTGAAACGTTTGATCAGATTAGCTTGTTCGCCAAGATTCTGCTTATCAATCGTAGATTTATTGGTCAAATCTTGGACTTGGATCTGAGAAGCATTGACTTCTCTCTCTTTTTCCACCACACGTTGTTCAATGGTGGCAATAGCTTCGGTTTTGTTGATCAGGTCTTGTTGCAATGCTGAAATCTTCCCGCTCAATAGATCCGGACCAGCACCACCTTGCTCTGTCAGTGTTTGCCTTTCCTCGGAGCTTGAACACAACTTGTAGACAATATTCCGCCATTGTTCCAACTGTCTTTTGGCGTAGAAATATTTTTCCTGCTTCAGTTGGCTATCTTGTAGAGCGTTTTCCATTTGGACCAATTTACCATTTAGATCTTCATTCTGTTCTTTTAAAAGCTTTGAGTTATCTGCTGTTTCTCTTAGAAGGTGATTTTCCTCTCGGACTTTTACCAACTCTCTTTCCATTTTGGCAAATACTTGGAGTTTTTCTTTCATCATTTGATACTGAACCTTGTCTTCTTCGACAGATTTCAAAACACTTTCTAGCCTCTTATTTTCCTGTTGACAAATGGCCAATTGCCCTTTCAATTCCTCTTGAACTTGTCTCGAAGGCCTCGAGGATTCAGAATCATCATCACCAACATCAATGGAATGGCTTCGCAAATTTTGCAATTGTTCTTCCAATTCTTCGCACCTAGACCTTAAAGAATTCGCTTCCTCTTTCATTTCACCTTCCATTTCTGATGCTCTGCTCTTCTCATCACACAAATCGTCTCTTAAGCGAATATTTTCTTCAATCAACTTTTCCACTTCCGACGGGTAAGACTCGTCTGGTTCAGGACAAGATGGACGTGCTCGATATTCCTCATATTCTTGCTCGTTGTCATGGTGCCTTTGCAATCGTTCTAGTTTACGTTCTAAAGTATAAACTTTCTCTTGCTCTCTTCTTAAGGTCCTGACATGCTCCTCATAATCTCTTTCCTGTTCAAGTTTATGCTTTGTTAGTTGGAATTGCATTCTTTTCAGTAGGGCTTGTTCTTTTTTTAGGTCAGCTTCTTTGGAGACTAACTCGACATCCTTTTCCATGAGCTGGGTTTTGAGCCTTTCAATCTCTAAGAGACTAACTTTATTTTCTTCATTTCGTTTGGCAGCTTTTGGATAATGACTGAAGTCGAGCTCATCAATGGCGCTTCTTTTCTTGGAAGAATTGAAACTTAATTTTGGCGAAGCAATGCTCTCATCAAAGGGAAGCCTCCCTCTGATACCGAGTGAGGACTCTGAAGCTCTTGATGCTCTAAGAGTAAATGATGAGGGCTGCCCCGTTGTCGTAGTCGGACGACGTCCTAGACTTTCCCGCGTTGTAGAAAAAGTCCTCCTTGAAGCCGTGCGAACTCTTGAATCAAAGTCGCCAAAGATCTTTACAAGTGCTGTCGGCGTTGAACTTTCATCCATGATAAAGATTAGGTCATCCCTCTCGGCCACTAAGTTTTGATTTGCAATGCAATGAAATCTAAATTCTAACGTTTTTCAAGTTTCAATGTTCACCTTTTTTCAATTTTGTTTTGATTATTGTAAATTCATTTATGATTGAGCGAATTTCGAGTCAACTTTTTTTTATAAAACATTATCGTCATCATGTATTTTGATTCTGATAATTGTAATCTTGAACGAAGTCTCAAAGAGCCTTGATCCTTGTATGGTGTTTGTAATCTGAATTTTCTTTAAACTACTTTTAACAATAAAATTGCTTGAATCATGAATCTAACTATAATTCTGCCTCAAACTTTGTCACGCAAAAAGTAAACAAACAAACAAAAATGAAAAATCTTTAAGAAATTGGATTTCGAATTTTCGGGTCTCGATTTTCATGGATAAGGTCGACGATCTTAACAACTTTATTATTTCTAAAAAAGAGAGTAACAAATCTTTTCATAGAAGAACGGTTAGAACTCCTTTCTTTTGAATTTGGAATTCAAATGGGTTGCAATTGACTGTTCGAAATTAAGATTATATTCATGAAGATATTCAGAGTGCTACATACTAGTCATAAGGCATTAAGGACATTCTCCGGAATTCAACCCACGGGTACATTACACCTTGGAAACTATTTCGGAGCAGTGCAGCAATGGGTCAAAGAAGTCAAGTCCTCAGTAGAGGCTCCAGAACAAAGACTTTTCTGTGTGGTGGATTTGCATGCCATAACAATGCCGCAAAATCCACAAGAATTGAAGAAGAATATCCAACTTATGAGCGCATCGCTGATTGGCTGTGGTCTGGATCCGGACAAGTGCATAGTGTTTGAGCAATCCAAAGTCAAGCAGCATGCTGAATTGTCGTGGATTTTGGGCTGCTTTAGTACATTACCAAGCCTGCAGCGCTTGTCCCAGTATAAAGACAAGTCTAAAGGGATGTCGGAAGTACCGCTTGGACTCTTCATCTACCCTGTGCTACAAGCAGCCGATATCCTTCTATACAAGGCTGACAATGTGCCTGTAGGCGAAGACAACCTTCAAAATGTGGAGTTTACTCGACGGCTAGCCCGATCATTCAATCATCGCTTCAACCAGGAGGTCTTCCCTATTCCTAATGCCGTTTTGGTGGAGGAAGAAGCAAGTCGTCGCATCAAAAGTCTTCGCCAGCCCAACAAGAAAATGTCTAAGTCAGATACTGACAAAAAGAGTTGTTTGTACATTCTGGACGAACCAGATGTGATACGTGAGAAAATCAAGAAAGCTGTGACGGATTCCATTAGCAAGGTGACTTTTGATCCAGAAGGAAGACCTGGTGTCTCAAATTTGGTCTGTATTCATAGTCAAATGAGCAATAAAGATCCTTTGACTATAGTGCAAGAGGTGGACCATTTGGACACCGGTCAGTACAAGCTTCATCTCGTGGAGGCAGTGGTCGAACATTTTAAACCTATCCGGGAAGACACTTTGAGACTTCTCAACAACCCGGATCATTTAGAAGCAGTGCTAAAACGAGGGTCTGATCGAGCTGAAAACATTGCCGTAGAGACCATTGATCAAGTGAAGAAAGTGATTGGTTTTCATTTGTGACGGATCCAAACAAAATGACAATAAATTAGTTCTAGGTGATGATGTGACAAGTGCAGCTGCTTACGATTCAAAGTCAAAGGAAGGCATTTCTAACGGCGGCAATTCGTCGAGTTTTACCGATGAAGTTGTCGGTGGAAGACTCATGCTGTCATAGTCAGTGATAGCGGTGCCACCAGCCAAAGGACGAAACGTTCCTAGTCCTGGATTGAGATTGTGCTTAGGGCTTGGTTGAGCAGAATGAGTAGGTCGTATGGGTATGGTGCAGCTGTTGCTTGCATTTTGCGATTCCAAGTAGCGAACTTTCTGTCTCAACTCGGCATTTTCTTTCTGCAGGTTTTGCTCATTCTTGAACAAAGATTCCACCATTTTTCTCAAATGACTGTTTGCCACTTGCAATTCTTCAATGATCTGCTCGGCATCTTTGGGCTTTTTCGAAGCTTCTCCAACCACAATATTTCGATGTTGATGCAATCTCAGATTATTCTCACTTTCGACAACAGTGGTAGTAGCATCAAAACTTCTTTCTGACAAGCCAACAATTGACGAGGATGAATCATAATCATCCTGGATTTTGAGCTGATCCAGAAGACTTTCTGTCTCTTCAAATTTCCTATAGATACTTAACTGGAGACTGTCCCTGTCTCCTCCAGCATTGTTGTTACCTTTGGCAGAAGCCATTCTTCGTAAGTTCTCCAAATTCCGGTAGACTTTTTCAGCACGTCTCCGCTGTGAGTGAAGCAAGAGTGAGCGTTGACTTTCTTTTTCATGCAACTGTGCTTGCAATCGAACAGATTCGGCTACTTTTTCGTCGAGGATGTCTTGCATCAATGTGTTCAATATCTCGGCAGCCTCTTTGTGGTACTTGACCGCTTCCTCCACGTTACCTTTTCTTGTCGCCTTTTCTGCTTGTCGATGAAGCCAATGCGCACGACTTAACATGGTCAATACTTGAACATCTCAAGAAAAAGGACGTGAGATTGAGATCTACTTTTCAAAAGTGCCTTGATTTTAAAGTCAAATTGACTTTTGATAAATGACAATTTGCACCTCCAAGAAATTTGCTGAGTTTGAGTGATGGATTGAAAAAATCCTCACGATCAAGTAAGTTATTTTGGATGACATCTTTTCCTTACTTTTTTACTGGGATTGCTTACTGAAAAATAGATTTTTATAGATCAAGTCGTTGAGTCTTATTATTTAATTGATTTAAAAATTTTCATTCCCATTTACTATTTTTGAAAACTTAACCAAGTGCCTTTTTTTGAATAGCTCACCTCTGAACAAAGTCCAATCAAAATTCAAAACTGAGTAAAAACTAAGAAGTAAACAAAAGTATGAAAATTGAAGGAAATTGAGAAAAGTGGCAAATTCGTTTCGTGTCATTGACTTTAATTGTTTCTGAAAAGGTTGGAATTCGTCTCGCAAAAAAATGGCTGATATCGCTGATGCAGAGGTTGAGAGACAACTTCGAGGACATCTTGAAAGTTGCCACAAGTTGGATAAGGCCGAAGAGATCCTAGATAATTTGGACAATTCCAGCCATCTCTTGAAGAGCGTGAAAAACAAAAATACAAGAACTGCGTCTTTAGATGGTATGATATTGTCTTTTATTGGAAATATCTCTTTATTATTTTACCAGTTTAAATTGTAAATTATTACAGCGGATCTGTTGGCACTATCATCAAAAAAGGTGAGGCGGGCAGCAGAGGAAAAAAGGAACCATCGAAGTTTGTATGATGACGACAAATTTCAAGACCATTTGAAACTTAAACTCAAGAGCACCAATTCTCAACGTGGATGGATTGACCTGGGAAAGACGTTTAGAAAAGTCTTCAGAAAACCCGTACATTTGGAATATCTGTATGGCGGAGCTGACAGAAAGCCAATTGAGGACAAGATTCCTCCCCTACCTAGAAGAGCAGCGCCCAAGAAAAGTACTGAACCAGTAGTAGCCAGCAAGTACATTTGTCATACCGAGAAGACAGCTCGGGCTCAAATGAAAGGACCAACAGTTGACCACTTGTGCCTTAAAGTGGCTGCCACTTTGATTGACATTTGCGAAGAGAAAAGGAAAATCAATTTATTTGAGTTCACCGTCCACCCGGATTCATTTACAAAGACAGTGCAAAACTTGTTTCTAACTTCGTTCTTGGTGAAGAAAAGACAAGCCATGATCTTCAGCAAAAAGGGCATACCCTACATCAAAGCATTAAAAGGGGACGAGTCCTCCAGGAAAAGAAACAGAGAAGGAGTGGACCACGACCAGTCCCAAGTCATTATCAACATTACCAAAAAACAGTGGCAAAAATTGGTCAAAACATTGGATCTCAAAGAACCTGTGCTAAAACTTCAATCATCAGATCAATAGAAACATTAAAAAAAAAGTTTTGTCTGTATTCAATTTGCACATTCTTTTCTATTCTATTCTAACTTTGATTTTTCAACACGAAGTATGCTTGATTTATTACTTTATAAAAGCTTCTTGGGGAATTTTTCCTTCTTGTTTAGCCACTTGGAAATCTTGTCTGGCCTTATCCAAAGACCACGTTGCGTTGGCCAAGCACCTATGGGGACAAAGAACATAAACATCAGTTGAAAAAAAGTTCATTGAAAAAAGTCCTTACATTTCGGAAAAAGTGACATTCATTTGGGTTTCTTCGCTCAAGGTAAACACGGCTGTAGATTTTTCTGCTTGTTGCCTTGAAGGAGTGGTGATGCAAAGGGTGTCATTGATGATGCAAAGTCCTTCGCCTTGTGGTACAACGACAAACGTGCGGCTAAAATGTCGAATATTGTAATTTCTTCTGGGAGCGACCCCGCTGACGGCTAGTCTCTCCCGAAAAGCTCCAGTTACAGTAAAGGTCATCAGCCGTTCCGTGGCGAAAGGGATGTCCAAGGTAAAAGATGATGTGTCGTGCTGAGTTTTGGGAAGTCTGTCTAAAAATCCCACGATTTGCAACCGTTTGCGATGCAGTAATCGGTCCCTTTTGGCTACCGTGCCCGTCGCCTCCCTGATGTTCAAGTTCCTTGATTCGGCCTTGTACTCTTGAGCAATCTCGTCGTCTACACCGCGATGAAAATTGACGGCCATGGACATCATGGCGTTCTCGTGGTAGGCCATAGCCAAGTCCCCACGGTTGTCGGAATCGTAAGTGATGAAGTACTGCTGCACAAATCTTCGGATAAAGTCTCCAGCTTCCGGATTGACGGACATTTCTTTAGCTGTTGGTAGGTCTTGGCTTCGTATGCTACTTCCGCCCGAATGGCCAGCTTCGTCTTCTTCGAATGTGATCAGTTTGGTCAACCGATTCCCGTCCTTTAGTAGCAAAAATTTTTCAATTACGTACTGGGCGTCCCGATAAGATTTGGACAGAAACTTACCAATACTTGGATAGATTTTAATTTTGTTTGTACCACTCTAGAATGGATGAGGATGGGATTACCGATGAAATGAAAGACATTTATGATGAAAAATGCAAAATAGAGATTAGTAGTCACCAGCTCCCTACCGAAGTAAAACCCAATAAAAGTTGAACTTTGATGATGTTGGATATTGTAAAGCAACTTGGACCAGTTGTATTAATTTTTGGTGACGGAATCTGCAACTTTTGTCCATACCTTTGACTCTTTATGGAGAGAGAGAGAGAGGAGGGGGAAAATTGTGTGGGTGGACGATTAGAAGAAATGAAACGTGGAAAGCAATTGACAAGTAACCAAATCAATTACTTTTCAATTCATTTCTTGTACAATTTCCAACATTGTTCACATTATCTTTTTTTTATATAGTTTTTATGATTTTCAGTGAGGGAGGGAATTTGGTCGACTTTGATCACAAAGAAAGGGAGTTTCAAGATCATTGGCTCAATACCCGTTATTTTTTTGTTTTAATCGGGTGCTCGTGCGTCTTGAACGAGATCTTTTTAGAACTTTTGAATTTGACACACATCCTATAAAAATGTCACCCTTACAAATGCCTCTTCGGTTCTTAAAGTTCTGCATTATTCAATTCATTTTGTTGTTCGTCTGGTCTTAAAAGAGATTGTCGGGGACAGTGGTGATCGATTGAACTTGAAGTCATTAACAAAGTGTCCAATCCAATATGATTTCGATCTTTTTTTTTTTCCTTCGTCCCATCACTTACTCTTAGAATCATTGTCCAGATCAAATGTACAAACTATGATTGTTCCGATGCTTGAATGATTCATCACATCACTTGCAGATCAACAGAACCGGCATTTGTTGCGAAATGACTTTTTTCAAAAATGTGTCTAATTTTTCTTTTTTTTCTATTTTTCAATTTTTAAGTTTTTTTTTTTTCTTTTTTCAACTTTTTTTTTGTTTTCCACTTTTTTTTAGTAATACATGGTATATTTTTTTCGTGTGCACAATTTTTCTTCGGGATTAAAAAGGGGATTCTTGGGTTTTATCTTTAGTTACAACTTGCAAGAGCATGGACAAAAGTAACTTCAAAGGTACCAAAGTTATTAAAAAAGGAATCTTATTAAAAACAACTTGCTTTAAGTTTCCAAAATCTCAGTTCAAACTAATTTCCAAATGAGACAGAAGACTTCCAATTCTAAAGTTCAATGGAAATATACATACCTTGCGTAATGTGTTCCATCTTTAAAGTTAACAATAAATGGGTTTCCACTGAGTTTGATTTCAACCAAAGGAAGCATGGAAATACATGACAGCTCTCCTGAATGTGCAAGTTCGTTGTCTTCCAAGTACAATATCTTCAAGCGTGGCGCTTTGTCTACGATTTTTGAAAAAGATTTCAAATTTCTCAGCCCATTATTTGACAAATTCAAGGCTTCCAAGTCCGACAAATGTTGGCCAATGGTGTCCAAGACAAACTCCATCACTTTGGGATTTTTCAAGTCACCATGCGCTTTGGACGATCCACCAAATTTGTTATCAGCCTTGAAGTTTTTCAGGTCTAAGGCTTTGCTTTCGGGTACATATCGCGAATTCATGGCTTCTTGAAGGGTGGCTTTGTGTTCTTCACTCAAAGGCTCGATGGGCCTGAAGCGATTGAGATCAAGTGCACCACCTCGACCACCTCGACCTCCACGGCCTCCTCGGTATTTTCCGCCAACTCCCCGCCTGCAATTAATTGTTAATAATGATGAAGTTTTGTAAAGGAATTTAGCCAAAAAGGCGAAATTCAAGATAATTTCTTACATGGCTGGTCGAGCTCTACCAGCTTGGCCGGATGATGAACCTCGCATATCTTCATCATCTTCCAGAAGTGCAGCCAACCGACTGGAATCGACTCTGGGTCGATTTCCACCTCGTTTTTTGGTAATGGCACCTCCTCCGCCGCCTCTGTCGTTGAATGAGACTCGCCGATTTCGACTGTCTTCTCCTTTCCGCCATACCCGATTGACACTGCCTCCTCTGCCTCTATGGCCTCCTCGGGAATCGTCTGCAGTTTGAAAAAATTGCTCTTATAATTGCCATATCTAATACAAACATCTTTCGAAGACAAGATTTCAGGTAGAAATAGACAAAGAGGTTTAGCTACTTTCCATAGTATGATTGACGTTGGCCTTGATTATCAAATGTCACTTTTACATCTTTTGTGTAATGATGTTTTCCCATGTTGCTTTAAACTTGATCTTTTACACTGCTCACAAAAGTGTAGATTCAATTAAACGTTGTAACCTCTGTTGGAAACTTTCAACTTTGAAATTTTGAATTTACGATTACGACGGAGATATTTGGCGTTATTTTCTCTATTATTATTTCGTAACGTTGACGGACCCGCTTTTGGAACAATCGCTCTTTAATTATAGATTTTAAAACCTTAACATTGTTACTGGAGGGTTGTGATCACTAAATTACCAGATTCAGTATTAAATGATAGAGTTGCACTTTTTGATGAAATAAAAAGGCGAAGAAAAAATTGAAATATCTTTTTTCATATTTTTAAAATAAGCCTTAATTTTTATTGGTTTTTGCCTTATTTTAATGTTTTCACTGACCTACTTGTTCTTTCCAAAATTCACTTCAGTTTTCTAGGGATAAGATCTGTCATATATAGTGGTTTCTAATCTCAGCTCGTAATGCTCTAAATATTCTCAGCTCTATGCATTATCAATTGAAGGAATGTAATTTGTAAAGCTAAGCCGCCAATTCGTTTTGTGAACAGAAACTTAGAAAGTGTAAAATTTTTCGAAAAACAACAGATAAAATAATTTTCATTAAAAAGGAGATTTTTAGTAAGAACAAAAAATAAAGTAACAAAATTGGCGTTTTTTTGAATGAAAAGATGTCTTTCGGCACGAGCGGGATATATTGAAAGCCCACAAAGTCTCAGTTTTTTAAAACTTTTTCTCATGACTCATCTTTCTCATTTTACCGAGTCGTATTGGCGCCATTAAAGAAAAGAAAAAAAAAATGAAGATCACCATAAGCAACAATGGCGAAAATCGGACCGTGGTGGACGAAGCAAAAGATGACAAACCCAAAAATGGAGGACGATTCAACTGGTCGAGGCTTGGGCCGGTAAACCAAGTCCAAGAAAATTATAGTGGACGTGAACGTGGTCATGGACGAGGAAGTGGTAGCAAGAAGAGTGCCAATGAGCGTCTTATCAGAAGCGGATCGCTTGAAGATTCGAATGACGCGCTTTCTGTTTCTCAAAATAGCGGAAAAGGAGGACGTGGACGCGGGACCACCCGAGGAAGTGGAAAACAAAGGAAAAGCGCCAATGAACGTCTGGTGAGAGCACCACAAGCCCCGACAAGTGCCTCTAGGTTCAGAGGAGGTTCAAATGAACTGAACAACAATATAGTCAACGAACCAATGGAAGTTGACTTTCAACCGCCGGTCCGTAGTGACACAAGTTCTCCAAATTGCATTTGCCTTCGTCCGCTTAAAATGGTGTTATGCCGGTAAAGATTTCTTTTAATCTTTTTCAATCAAACACGTTTGAAAACACTCTGCTTTTCTTGCTTCAGAATCTGTGGCCACAATTTCGAAGGTAGAGTCCAAAAGACATGTATCGAACACCCAATGGATACTTATCTCCTTGATGTACCTCGATGCCCCCGCTCCACTTGTCGAGTTTATGCCAAAGACCTTTTGGAGTATCCTCTTCCCAAAAATTACATTCCAGTGAAAATCAACAGCAAACTCGTTTGAAAGAATTGATATGGCAAAAAATAAACAAGACTTATGAAAATAAATTGGTTTCTACTTTATTTTTATTTAATGCCTTGGGTAAGATGTCTAATTCTGTTGGTATTACACTTTTTGCACAAAACATGATCATCTAGCGGGTAACAGCCTCTACCCTCGGCCTCTGAAGACAGTTTAAGACCACAATCCTCGCACTTATAGCAACTGACATGGAAACTACGGTCCAATGCAACGACGCGAACAGTTTCTTCCACACCAGCCTCTGGCATAATTGGATCTTTACAAACCGAGCACTTGGGTGCAAACCGCTTGTGGAAGTCATCGATGCAATGAATAGCGTTGGTAGCATCGACAGTGAAGGGAATGCCATCAAGCGATTTCCCGCACACCACACAAGTGAAACACTGAAAATTTCAGGGCTTTTTTTTAGACAGTCACAATTTTTAAAAAGAAATAATCACTTATTTTAAAAAGAGACTTACGGAAGGATGATAGGGTTTACCAGTAGCTCTTAGGATCCGATCCAAAATCGGTTTCATACACTTGCAACATTTTTCCAAAGTGTTCAAGTAATCGGTTTCACAAAACGGCTATTTACAAAAGATTAAAAAAATTGTCTAAAAGAAAAAAAATCCAACATTTTTGTAGTACATTACCTTTCCATCTAAGGCATAAAATGGTTTGCCCTGCAAAAGGCATTGACATTGGTGGCAGGTAAAACATTTGATGTGATACAGCCTTCCCATGGCTGAACAACCTTTGCCTTCGCCAACAATCAAATCCAAGCATTTCGAGCAGGGTCCAAAGTTGTCATCGTAGTGACTTCCAAGACCACCTATGCCAAAATTGGGCTTGTGCTGATGGATTGCATTATGATTGCCATTCTTTGCGTCACTGATGGGTTCATAGAAACTGTCATAAAACATGGCCGATGGGTTCATGGATGTCATGTTAGGCATCCCCATAGGTATGCGAGTGGCAGCCCTTAGCTCTGAATATGACGATGATACTGGGGATGGTGGAGAAGTATACTCGTCTTCAGTACTATCAGAAGTTGAACGAAAGTCAAAATTGGCGTAAATGGCTTGATTTTGCTCCCCTTGATTTTGCAACAGGGAACTGTAGGATGGCTCCATCACTTTTTGCACAACTTGGGATCTTGGGATGGCTGGCTGTGTAGCAGCAGTTGACCCACCGCCTTGTCTTTGTCCACTGCTTTGACCTCTAGGCTGGAGTTGTGTCTTTGAAGGATTCCTAAAAATACCTCCCCGAGAGGCAATGGCTACGGGACGGACCTCGTTGATGTAGGTCCTTGTATCACTGTATATGCTGGAGTCCTGGCTTGGCACACGGACATGCATGTTGCTAGCGTAGGTTGGATCTTTTTGTTGGCTTAGCAATTTCACTTTGTTTTCAATGGTTGATTTATAGGTTGATCCAAGTGCTGATTGGATTGGAGGGGTCGGTGTTACTGCATTGGCGCTTGCCAAGACTTGGACACTTTCGTAACCATTGTTGACTTGTTTGAATGTTAACTGGGTGTAAGGTGACATGGATTTAGGTGTGTAGTTTTCGTAGTTACTGATCATCATGGCTGTCTGTTGCTGCTGCTTTAGTTGATGAAAGGCTGAGGAGTGCAATGATCCAGAAGCTGATCCATTGGCTACCAGTTGAAATGGAGACTTTGAAATCCCGTTGTGACTTGGTAGAGTTGGGGGAATCATTCCCAATCCGTGGCTTCCTTGTGTAACTGGATGAGTTCCTTTGACAAATTCTTCAAATGCAGCTGAGCGCTTGGACACCAGGCCAGATCTGATCACCGATTGTCCCTTGACTTTGGCCAATGATCCTGTGTGTAGAACGTAATCGTCATTGACGTAATCATGATACGACTTTTTGGAGTTTCGTTCGCGTTGCTGCAGAAGGATTCCGGATTTGTAGGCAGGAGGTGGTACACCTACTAAGGCTGGCGTTGGTCCCCCCGACGAGTCGGGAGACAAGGAAAGTCTGCCGCCTAGCCTAGACATTTGCCTGAAAGTCTGGAGACTTGGCTATGGGATCAGGAGTAACGTAAACAAGGCACACGAAAGTTGAAAAGGTTCAACAAAACTCGAGAGTACCTCTAAGGTGAGCGTGCTGGTGCCCACCGTGCATTCCACAGGTGGATTCGAGCGCAAATTCTGGGGCAGTTGTAGTCACTGCTTTTGCCTCGCAATTGCGCACTTTAGACTCATGATTGGTACATTTATTTATCTAGAAAGTATCTTTCAAACTTCACGAAGAATGCAATGTGTTCTTTTTTTTCTCTTCAAAAGCTTTGATATCAATAATTTCTTCATCAATTTCACATCTTATCAAGCATATCTTGGCTGACCGAATTCGTTTGAAAATCATACATATTTTTTTTTGTTTTTTTAAAAAAGGGAAAGTGTGTAATGACAGAGCAGAGATTCTTTTCAGATTTCAGGTGTTTCTGATTTTTCCTGGGACATAATTACGATCAATATTGGGCTCTTGAAGGAACATATGGAGGCACCTTTCATTCTGGGCCAAAGGATGTCCTGCAATTCTGAAAGATTCAAAGTCATCAGTAAGTAGCAAAGTATTGTGTATTCGCTTTCTTCATAGTTAACTCACTTGTTGACGAAATTTTCCAATCCTGATCTTCTCTCCTCAATGAAGCTTTCTTCGTAAATGCCGTCATCTGAGCGAAATGGGAGCTGCCTTTTGAGAGCTTTACTTGGTAGAGGTGGTACTACAATCTATGTAGACAAAAGGAAATTAAAATTTACATTTAGAACCTATGATCAATTCCAAATACCTTGCTGTCGCGCTCTAATTCGTTCCTCAACCATTCAAAATCACTGTATCTTCGACGTACACTGGACTCTTTGACCCGGAATACCGGTAGATTTGTCTGTAAATGTGACAAAAACCACAATCATAGCAACTGATAAATAAAGATACAAACCCGGAATAATTACCTTCATGCGAACTTCATAATCTGTGTATCGCTTATTGCCAATGCCATGTGTAATTGGATTGATCACGTCAATCTCCAGGAAGTTAGCAGGAGCCGCGTAGGCATCATCCAGCGTTTGTTTTTTACTCGAGAGCCTTTTGGTGGCATCTTCGCTGGCCATTTTTAACAAATTCCTTTCTCCTGGAATAGTAGCTGTCGGTAACTGTTTAGCTTCTTATAATAGAAAATCTTTGGATTAAAACCAGCATTCAAAACTCAAGTCCAAAGGGTTTCCACTCCTTGAGACTTGAGAGGCTTCAGCTGACGTCATATGCTCGGTAATGTTTCTTTTTTATAATGTATCGAAAAGTATCTCGATTGCAAATTGTAGGTGTCTACCTTTGAAAATTAATCTAGCTTTACTTTTGACAATTGGAGTTAAATTCTTCATTTACTTTAGGCCTTCATTATTTGTCTTTTTTTGGGGTGGAACAAATTTCAATAAGCAAAATTTTTTTGAACAATTTTCTTCAAGCTTGCCTTTGAAAAGTATGCACAATTCGAAGGCGGTTCTCTCCGTTTTTTTTTAATTCTTCTACTTCTTGATCATGATTCCATTTGTAAATTACATATAATATAATTTATATTTATCCCATGACATGTCGGGCTTGTTTCTATTAATTTATTCAATGACTTGAAGTCGAAATTAGTTCATGGCTATCTAGTCAAAGCTGCTTATTTGTATTTCAAACGATAGAAAATATTATTTTTTGTAAGTAGAAATGGTGGCAAAATCTAAAGGGATCAATTTGCTGTTGCCGAAAGAAAATGTACAAAAAATACAACAGGTACTCTTGAGCCCTGGAAAATGGTCATCCGTTTTTAGTTCGTGGTTGATACACTCGCCAAACTAGTCTGAGACTGTTGCTTGATCTGACGTTGCATTTGGGCAACCATCTCTTGCATCCTTCGCAATTCTGCTTCCTTCTCTTGCAATTGCTTGTCTTTGTCATCAAGCATGGTCGGCGGGGCTGCCTTTTTGGGTGCAACGCTGCCAGTTTGTCGGGCTAATTTCTGAGAACGGTAATTCTCATAGTGGACATCATGAGTGACTTCTTGCATGTCTTGCATGTGGGTGATCAACATTGTCCTTAGCTTGACGAAATCGCAATGGGCCGGGTTTTCAACCTCAATGACACCCCAAGGATAAAGTCTACCACGAATCTTTTTGCCTCTAACATCTACCATAGCATTGGCACCTACGACGGCAAAAGGCATGGATTCTCTCAAATCTTGAACTTGTTGCTTGAAGTCTTCATCCTCGTCACTTAAAGAGAAACTTTGAAAGAAAACCTATGTGATGACGATAAGAAAATAACATACCTGTCGCAATCCGGTAAGTTGTAGATTTTGATGTCGTTATCTCGAATTTCTTGGAGAATCTTTGTTTTCAAAGCTCCAATTTCAGCCTGGGTTAGGCAATCCGATTTGGCAATGACTGGCACAATACTGACCTTGTGTGACAACTGGCGCATGACCTATTTAAAAAGATTTGAAAATGGTATACAGTAAAAAGGTAATGACTTGGACGTGAACT
Organism: Oithona nana; assembly: GCA_900157175.1. NCBI lineage: Eukaryota > Metazoa > Arthropoda > Copepoda > Cyclopoida > Oithonidae > Oithona > Oithona nana. The sequence continues at coordinate 152,456 of LT728015.1, forward strand.
CTTTTACCTCAATGTCAAGGGGTTTCAAACCGTGACCATAAGGACTGATGAAATAGAAGCAGCAATGAACTCGATTATCGATGATATTCTTCCTGTTAAGCCCACTTTCGTCAGTCAAGTAGCGTTCAAACTGCTGGTCAATGTACCGAATGATTTGTTGAAAGCTGTCAGTGTTATCAATGGCATCACCAAATCCAGGTGTGTCCACAACTGTCAAACGTAACTTGACACCACGTTCCTCAATTTCCACGGTGGAGGCATCAAGTTGAACGGTCTTTTTAATCTTTTCAGCTGCATTGGGCACAACACGATCTACAAAACGTAAAATATGATAAATTACAAATCAAACTTAGTCTCCTTTTTTTCTAAAATCCGTTACCTGGATAGAGGTCAGTCAAAAATAACGAATTTATCAAGGTGGACTTTCCCAAGCCTGATTCACCAAGGACCATTAGAGTGAATTCAAAGCCTTTCTTGACAGACTTCCGATGAACCTTTTTTATTCAAATGTAAAAAAAGAAGATTTGAATTGAGACATTTCTTCGAGGAGGAGGAAAAGTAAGTGGAAAAGTTACCTGATTTGGCAAATTGGCAAATCCGACATAACCAGCAGTGTCATGAGAAGTCGGAAAATTTGATTTTAAATCTGATGAACTCATTGCAAAGATGAAGAAGGAGGGTGTGGCAATGATGAAGAAGGTCTTTCACTAAATCTTTCTCTCTTGTTTGTTGATTTCGAAATCAACAATTTTCGAGGCGTGTGCTCGCGCTTCTTTCCAGACGTTTGAAAAATTCCCGGCCAGCTTTCAGCTCAGTTTTGGCGTAAACAAAATCTAACTTTGTTTCAGAAATTGTAAGGCATTTTGACGCAATAAAATAGGCATTCAATCGATATTTCTCGTCTTTTATTTTCACACAAAATCAGGTTTGATAATATGCTAATTTACATTGTTTTTGTGAATAAGCAGAAAAAAAAATATTGTTGAAACTGAAGCAGAAATAAGGGTTTCTTTGAAGGATTGACTTTTTCACGATCCCATATCTCTATCTTTTCCACGATGGCGACTGCAAACCATTGACGTCTCTTTCATATTAGCCGGAAAGTAGAAGATCAATCATGTTGCGCTTTGCCACCCGGTCGTTGGCATCAAGGATGGCCATAGTTACCTACAGGCCTAGATCAATACCAGCACGATCTCAATCCTCTGCCGCCTCTGGTAGTGGTGGCGGAGGTGGCAAGTTTGTAGCTTTTACAACCACTGCCTTGCTTAGTGCGGGAGTGGGCACTATTGCATATGCCAGTGTTTCTGATGAATTTCGTTTAACTGTGGAAAATGCTATTCCTGGCAGTAAAGATGTACTTGATGTTGTTCTCGGCGAAAAAGAAGATTCCAAGATTCCAGTGAAAAAGCCCGAACCAAGTTCACCAAGTAAAATGAAAATTCCCATGACTTCCACCCCACCTATGCCTGAATTGAAAAGCCCTCCAGTTTCATCAACGTCTGTGTCGAAAAAGAAAGAACTGGAAGCCGTGATTGAAACCAAGGAGGCAAAGGTTGCCAATGACACATCTCTTGAAGCAAAGATTTCAGCTCCTTCAACAAAGGTCGTCAAAGAAGTCACCAAACCAGCTACTACTTCCAATACTAAAACGGCGGAGATTGTAGCTTTAGAACTCGCCTTGGAAGAAGCTTGCAAAGACATGAACAGCAAAGTGGCCAAAGCAATTAATGCGAGCAATGCTTCAATTGATGCCACGCGTCGCCACATGGAATTGGTCAAAGCACTGATGGAAGATACAGCTCCCAAAGATGAAAAGAAAGCCTGGAACGAGATATTTGAGGCGGCCTCGAAAAAGTCTGAGCTTTTAAAGGAGACCGACAAATTCATCAATGATGCCAAAGATGCATTGAACATGACCATCAAAAGTATCGAGGTGGGTCGCAAAAACTCTGTGACACAGAACGTCGATGCATTGAAAAATGCAGACGAAACGACCAGCTCCTCTTTAACAAAACTTGAAGAATCCATCACATCTTTGGACACCATTCAAAAAGAAGCCAAGTTGATTGATGCATATCGTGGCTTGGTCGAAGAAGGACGTCAACAGTTTCAAAAGGAGATTGAAGCTATTTTACCAGGAGCAAAACTTTCTGGTGGAGGAAGTTTATCTGAGGACGAGCTCAACATTTTTATGACACATGCTTATAGGTAAGCCTTTTAAGCATTTGTTTGTATTTTCAGATTTTCATACTTTAAACCTTAGATCGCGCTTATAGTTTGAAATGTTTCAATCTTCGTTGTCGCGCTTCTACATCTTTGTCGTAATCTCCTTTCACCCTTTTGTTCAAAATCGCCTTTTCTTCAAATTAGTGTCTTGTATTGAGTGAAAATTTATTCAATGACCAAAATGTCAAATTCAATAATATGTCTCTTTTTTTTCTTGTTAGAAAAGTGTGTCAACTCCAACAAGAACTCTCCGAAGCCAGAACTATTGGTCATACAGTGACAGATGAAAATAATCAGAAAGAGGTGGATGCAAATCTGCAGGCCGAATTGGATGCACAGCGTCGTGATTTAGAGGTCGAACATCATCGCAAAATGACAAGTCAGCGTGAAGAAATGGTAAGAATTTCTCCATATCCTTTTTTCTCAATTACAATTTGTATGACATAGGAAAAAGACATGCGTACGCAGTTGCGCAGGCAAGCCGCTGCCCATTCTGATCATATTAACGACGTACAAGAAGTGCAAGCAAAAGAACTTGGACGTCTCCATGAACGTGCTGTTGATGAAGCGCTTGCCAATGAAAAGTCTGGCCACAAAAGAGAATTGGCGGCCATCAAGGGAACATTGGATGGCTTAGAAAAAGCCCTGGAAGAACAGAATTACATGTCCATTGCGTCTGTTGAATCCCAGGAACTCTGGGTGGCCTGCGTGTCTCTCCGTGATGCCTTGAAAAGCAGCGAGTCTCGTGTAGAAGTCAACACTCGTGTCAAAGCCATAGAGGCTGCCACCAAGAATTCCGCGGCCTTCAAGAATGACGAGTTCATTCATTCTGTCCTTGAAGCCATTCCACAAGCAGCATTAGACAAGGGAGTTCCGCCTAGTCGTGAAATCAAGAGCCGATTCAATCGTGTCGAGGAAATGGCCAAGAGAACGGCATTGGTGGGAGAAGAAGGTGGATCGCTACTCTTGTATGCTTTGTCCTATTTGCAAAGCCTTTTGGTCATGTCACCAGCAAGGACTTGCTCTGTTCCCAACAAAAGCTCAGAAGCCATTGATATTGAAGCTCTCAACACCTTTGACATTGTATGGTTGGCACGACAGGCTCTCGAAGCCGACGATATTGAACAGGCCGTCAGGTACATGAATTTGCTACGAGGGGAGCCTCGTCGCCAAGCCTCAGATTGGCTTAGTAGTGCTAGAGTACATCTTGAAATCCATCAAATCAGTGAAGCCCTGGCTGCCTATGCAACGGCGATAGGGGCTGAAGCAATTCCAGTTTCTAAGAATACATCCTGAATTTAAGTCTAATGAAAAATACATCGATAATTTATTTCACAGCCTTTCTCAGTAATTTTCTAGCTTTGATTGTGACCAATCTTCTTTTGAATTCTCCTCATTAGTATCTTTTTCATCATCATCATCGTCATCGCTGACCTCTTCTTCGCTATCGTTACCAGTAGCATAGGGATTCCGATAAACATGTGTGAATTTATCCTGAGTTAGTTCTACTGAAAGCAACTCTCGTACTTGTTCTCTGGTGAAGTTAGGGACGTCAGTGTTGTTTTTGCGGTAGTTGTTGAACAGTTCAAAAGCCTCGTTTGTCGAGGCGATCACGTTGACGCCAACTTGAGAATACACCCGTTTGTTATCAGCGCTGGACATTGTAGAGAAATTGGCTACATGGCAGTTCAAGCCATCTCGAATTTCCTCATGTACATTCTCTAATCTTAAAAGCTTTTCTGATTTGACGCTCGGTTCCGGAACCTCATTACCTACATATGGCCTTTTTAAACTTCGACCCGGCGAGCAATGACATATGACGGTACAGAATTTGCAGTTAGTCATATTAGGCTCTGTGATAAGGTCCTGAGCCAGCCTAGACCTAGAATTTCCTACTCCTCCTTCTCGACCATCGCCGGCGAAGTCATTACTACTTTCTTCACAACCCACCTTATTCAACAGCACGTCAATGATACCATTTTGATCAATGGCTTCGACTAAATCGGACTCGGCTGCTAGATTTCTAAAATCCCGTGACATCTTTTTGTCTTTTCTGTCACCTAACCTTTGATTTCTTTTCTGCTGGGAAGCCGCTAGTGAAGATACAGATCTTTGACCAAACTTGGTCAAATTACGAGTGAGATCAATGCATGTGTTCCAATTCCACTTGTGGTGAATGAAAGCTCCATACTGTTCTGAACAGAGTCGGCTGAACTCCTCCCATTTAGGATGATGCTGAAAAATAAAAAATAAAAAAGTAATTTGATAAATCAATAACTATTGCTTGATTTTTAGCTTACTTTGTCTGCCCATTCTTCTGGACTTTCGCCACCTATGATTTTACCATTTTTGTCTTTATAGATCAGTGGCATGCGTAACTTTCTATCTGATACTTTTGGAATTGTTTTTGGGTCAGAAGTCTTTTCCCACAATTTTACTGCCTTCTTGTGATACTCTTCACGTACTTTCCAAATGGATTTCTTCAAGAATATGTTTGTGTCTTCTTTTGTTTGTGTACTTTTTTTCTTTGAGGAAGGAAAGTCTTTTCTGACGGGCTGTTTTTTCTTGACAGGTTCATTACCAGGTTCACTCTTCTTTCCATCTGATCCAATGGCCTGTGAATCCCTAGAATCTCCGGCTATTGTTACTAGAGCTTCTTCTTTTATTGTAGCATCGTTGCTTTCGTCCCCAACTTCCTCATCACTATACAAAAGTGAAAAATCCAAATTTTCGTTCAGCTGATCAAGATGTAACGTCTGATATTCCTGGTCTTCTTCTTCACCTTCAAGGCCTTCATATAAAATCGAGTAATCCTCTTCATTTTCTTCTTCCATTATTGGTGCAAGTGGTTGGAATGAAAACTTTGAGGTAGATGGTCGATGAGGAGTGGAAATCGCAGTCGGTTCAAAATTGATGGAAGTGTTAGTGTCGATGCCTTCGACTTTTTCCTTCTCATCAACTCTAGCAAGGAGATCATCATCACATTTCTCCTTCTCTTTATCAACAACAGCAAGAAGTACTGTTTCATCACCCTCATCTTGCTCGGCGTTTATGTAAGAATCAATTTCTTTCAATATATCAAGATTGTCAGGATCAATATCGACTGTAGTGCTATTTTCATCTCCATCTGATAGACGCAAAAGATCTTCATCATCATCTTCCGGACTTTTCGTGTCGTTTCCACCCACCATTTTTGTAACAGTGTTTGAAAAATGTCACATTCAAGAGAACACTCTTTAAAACAGTTGACGTTACTTGCTTTGGCGAATATAATTCTAAGAAAAATTGTTGTACACCTGATTTGGCGGAAATTTCTGTGAAAAAATTTTGGATTCAGGTTTGTTGACAACCTAAAAAGAACGTTCCCAGAAGATACCACACAAATTAATACAATAGGTCTCAGTTGGCGTTAAATTAAAAATTTTGTTTATAAAATCACCAGTTGAACCAAACACAATGTTCCGAGAAATAAACTGCAATTCTTGTTTCTTGATTTTGAGTTTGACATATTTTTAGTTATTGGACTTGAAAAAGGATTCTGAATATGTCAATTAGCAGTTCTCATATTCCAACAGGTGCTGGAGCACCTCCACCTCCACCACCGGGCAACATTGGAAATGCTTCGGGGGCTGAAAATCTTCAAGTCAGTGCTATGCCAGCTCCTCCTATGCAATATGTGAAAAATTACACAGACGAGAACGTGAGACGCGGAATAGCTCCACCGCCACCTCAACCCTTGAGTGACTCCTATACGATGTTTGGTAATGTATTTACCGCTGAAGACTGCATTGTTGCTAGTCTGGAATCACAGGGGATCCGGCGACTCTACTCTGCCAAAGATGTCGACCGTAAGAGGGAACTACGAAAACTAAACCATTCAGTGCTGGTGAATTTCTTAGACTTGTTGGATTTTTTGATCAAATCACCCGATTCAGACAAAAGAGTAGAAAAAATTGCTGATCTCAACCTTCTCTTCATTCACATGCACCACTTGATCAATGAATTCAGACCTCACCAGGCACGTGAGACTCTGCGAGTGATGTTGCATGTTCAAAAGAAAAAGAGACATAATTTGTCGGAAAAGTTTCAAGAAATACTAGAGAAAGTCCAAGAGACAATTCAAGAAGCCCTTTCAAACCTACCTGCCCAAGAAGATGATGATACGCAACAGGAATCAAAGAACCTTATGGACGACAATTTAATGTCCAATGACATCTTTCCTGAAGACGAAGAGAGTCGTTTGCAAAAGGCAAAAGATGCTGCATTTTGTGAACTCATTGATTGTACAGATCCTGTATTATAGAAATGATTAATATTTTTATTACTGCTGCATACCAACAAAATAATTACACTTTCATCCCCTCATGATATTCATTTCAACTTGCTCCAGACGTTCAGACTGCGAGGACATTAAAGTTCCAATAAACCGTTGGAAGTCGTTCCTCACCCTCAGACCACTATTCTCTTTCAAACTGACCTCCAATTGGGGAATTCTTGCGAAGTTTTTGGCTTTGAAAAAAATAAATAAAAAGGAAAGTCATTTGATTGATTGTCTTAGATCGTCATATTTTCACACTTACACAGTGATAGTTTTGTAGAAGGATTTGCCTCAGTATTGGTCAGAGCGAAAACAATTGCATTGCTATCAGACAACTTGGACTTTCTGATGAAGCTGTCATAGTAGAAATCGAGTGCATCACGATGGCCATCATTGTCTGGATTAAACACGAAAATCACCCCTTGCAATTCCCTGTCGACAAAAATAAGATTTGTTAATGACGTTTCGCGACTTACATTTATATATTTACGGTAAGTTACCATATTAACGCTGGGTAGGTATTGGCATATCGCCTGTCTCCACTGCAATCCCTTTAAAAAAAGGTCAAGGGTTCAAGTTTCATATGAAGTTTTTAGAAAAAATAACTTTACCAAAGTTCGATGTCTGCTTTTGAATTCCGGTTGTTAACATTCACATTGCTTTCAAACTCAAGTATTCTTACTACTTTGGTAGGTTGGTGCTCCTCCAGAACTGTTTCAGTTGCGTCAGCCAAAAAACTGAAAAATCATTATGACAAACTATAATTTATCTAGTCCTTTCTTTATTTAGTAAATGCACAATTGGCAGATAGGTTATCATACTTTGCCAAAATGGTTTTGCCTGAGCCCGAAGGTCCAATAAGTGCCACCTATAAAGGGGAGATAAGATATGTTATGACTTATGACTTTTCAAGCTATAAGTAATTTTATTTCTCAATTTACCTTGACTGCCATCGAGTTTGTATCCTTGGTCATTTTGAACAACTTCCAGGTACTACTGAATCCGTGACTATGCAATCAATGTAATATCTAGATAGGTAGAAACTAGAAAGAAAAGAAAGCCATATTAACAATGAAAGGTTTAGTGAATCTTAATAAGGTTCTTCCGTCTTTTTCTTTAATACTAAACAATGTTTCCCGATATTTTGAGGATTTTTTTGACTTCATTGTGGCGTTTTTATAAAGTATTTTGAACAAAACGTTTCAAAGCGTTTTCTTCTGTTGTTTATTCAGCTCAGCTACAACTGCTGCGGAGACGGCAAAGTAATTATTATTTTGCCGAAATCAAAATTCAAATGCAAATTGCAACTAGATTTCCAATTTTCATTAATTAACACAGCTAAGGTGAAGACAGTTGATAAATAAGGCTCTTACCAGTGTTTAACAGGTAAATATATATTATCATGTGAGACCGAGCGCATACTTTTTTCTCTTTCTCGATTATCATGCAAGAATAATATTTTTACTTATTATTTTCGACTGCATATTTACATTTTTTAGTACGAACTACGCCATAGGAGGCTACCTAAAATGCTAGAGACATGTGAAAAATGAATGTGTGCTGGTTCGACGATTTCATGATTGTTGTCCTCAAAGTGGCAAGAAGGGTGTCTTCGATTTCTGTAGCTAACTAAACTACACGTGTTGATTTTTTTCATCCTTTTCTACTTGTTTCAGTGATATCAAAATTGATCTTGCTGAGATCCACGGGATCCATTGGGTTGAAAAAAAGGTGGCTGTTGACCAGCAACTTTATCAGCAGAGACAAAATGTGTTGTCTTGATTCATCGTACTCACGATCTTCGACGACAATTCCTACTACTACTGTAAAAGCATGTATGTCAGTGATTTTTCATCCCTCTGTTTTGATTTTGCAGATTTTGACACTACTACGTGTGCTACATCTTCTTCTTTTCTTTCTTCCTCGATTTCGTCAAGATGGTCCCAGTGGGAGTCGTCAGTGGCGTGATGGGAGGCGAGAATGGGGCAAACGTTGCCGCCGGAAATTGCGATGAGGCTATTATCGACGAAAATCGCGTGGACCCCAACACCATCGGGCACTTGGAGCAAACGGGACCATTGGTGATGGGACCTGGAGCCCGAAGAGATACAATGGGCACCATGGGACTGCCCTTACCTAAACTCAGCTCGGATCAAAACTCTGCCGTGCAAAAGGCCAAGAAGTACGCCATGGAGCAAAGCATCAAAATGGTACTGATGAAGCAGACCTTGGCCCATCAGCAGCAGCAAGCCAAGTCAATGCAGAGACACCAAGCTGTTGTTCTCATGTGTCGCGTCTACGTCGGTAGTATCAATTTTGAGGTCAAAGAGGACACCATCAAGCAAGCTTTCTTGCCCTTTGGACCTATCCGAAGCATTTCCATGTCTTGGGATCCTATTACGCAAAAGCACAAAGGTTTTGCTTTCGTAGAGTACGAAGTCCCCGAAGCAGCTCAATTGGCACTTGAACAGATGAACGGTGTGATCATCTCCGGACGCAATATCAAAGTAGGTCGACCTTCAAATATGCCACAAGCTCAGCAGGTCATTGACGACATAACGCTGGAAGCGAAGCGTTACAACCGAATCTATGTTGCCTCCATACATCAAGATTTGACTCAGGATGATATCAAAAGTGTTTTTGAAGCTTTTGGACCCATCACCAGTTGCGAGTTGGCAATGACATCTGTGCCCAATAGGCACAAAGGATACTGTTTTATTGAATATGCCACTACGCAAGGTGCAACGGATTCCATCAGTTCCATGAACCTCTTTGACCTCGGAGGACAGTACTTGAGAGTCGGACGCTCCATCACACCCCCTGACACCAAGAATCAAGGACCTCCAAGCGCCATTCCTCAAGTTATGCCCACCGCGGCTGCCGTGGCCGCCGCCGCCGCGACGGCAAAGATCCAGGCTATGGATGCGGTGGCATCCAATTTAGGATTAAAAGCAACGGAATTGTACGAACAGCAACAACAGCAACCACCACCACCACCACCACCAACGCAGCCAGCGCCGCCACCGCAGCCTAAACCATCCGCAACACCTGCTATTCCTCCACCCGTACATATGGTGCATCCGGATTTACCACCTCCCGGGCTTGTCAATTTACCACCCGCTTCTCAACAACAGGTTCCTCCATTGCCACCTCCTCCAATGGTAATTCCCGAGGAACTACCCCGACAGACAACTCCCCCGCCTCCCCCTCTTCCTACTACTACTACTTCCTCATCATCCAGCAGTGGTCACCCACATCCTACTGAAATGTTTAAAAAAGTCGAGGCCGAGGCTCAAAAGAAGCAACAGGAAGAACTCCAGAAGAAACTGATGGAGGGCCAAGAGCCGGCAACGTTGCAACAGCAAGAAAATATGTCCATCAAAGGCCAATCTGCTCGTCATTTGGTAATGCAAAAACTTATGCGGACACAATCTGAGTCGGTGGTTGTTATGTTAAGAAACATGGTTTCTCCAGAAGAAGTGGACGAAGAACTCAATGAAGAGATCTCTGAAGAATGCTCCAAGTTTGGAGAAGTGGAACGAGTGATCATATATCAAGAACGGCAAAGTGAAGATGACGACGCAGAAATCATAGTGAAAATTTTTGTGGAATTCAAGGAAGCTAAAGCTGCCAAAGCTGCCAAGAGTGCATTGAACGGACGATTCTTTGGCGGACGGAAAATTTCCTGTGAAATTTACGACCAAGACTTGTATGATCATAGTGACTTTTCAGGATAAACTACAGCCAAAAAGCGTTGAAAAAAAAAACCAATTTTTTTTTTTTTATATATGAATTGCCGTTGTACAAATTTCGCCTTTACTTCCATTCCAGAGTGACATCATCATGAGCGCTAGTGATTTTCGCTTCAGATTTGCTGTAGATGCCATTCTTAAAAATTGGGATGCTTTGCAAATGGTTGTTGGTCATGGCGCAGCCGGTCCAGAATCTGCCAAAATCGCAGCTTGGATGGTAGACGCTACTGTCCAATGGTTTGGAGAAAATAAAGACCTTGAACCCGACGAAGTCGCAGATTTTTTGTTAGACATCATTGCCAAGTACTACAATGTTGACGTCCAAGACGGATCAGGACGATATATTGGCCGATTAATTTGCAGATTTTTTAGTGCTGCGACGGACACAAATAAGAGTGATGAGTCCTTTAGAAACTCTTTACAGAAGGCTTTGCCCAAGTGTGATCTATCAGTTTTCAAAGTGACTGAAAACGGAGTTCAAGTTGCAGAAGAAGATAATCTCGCTAAAGATATGCAAGAATTGAATTTTCAAGAGAATACAAATAATGAGCCCATTGTAGATGAAGACGGATTTACTACTGTTGTATCTCGACGGAAGAAAAAATAGTCTTTATTACTTACATATTTTAAAAAATTGGAGTGCTTTGCAAATGGTTGTTAGCCATAGCGCTGCCGATCTAGAATCTGCCAAAATCGCAACTTGGTGGTAGACGCTACCGTGCAATGGTTTGGCGAAAATAAAGACCTTCAACCCAACAAAGTCGAAGATTTTTTTTCTTAGACATCATTGCCAAATACTACATATTTAAAGGACCTTTTTACTTCCAGATGTCTGCTGAAGAGGACGAGAATATGTCTAGTGATGACGAAAATGATACCAAGAATGAGGAAGAAATTACTCAATTGAAAGTTGATCTCCAGGCGGATCCTTTTCTTTATGACAAGTACGTGCGACTGATCGAGCTTTTAAGCCAAGCTGGCGAATTAGAAGACTTGCGTCGGATCAGGGAGACTTTTGCCAAGTACTATCCTCTCAGTGCAGAATTGTGGTTGGCATGGTTGGCTGACGAACAACGTTTGGCCTCATCTCCGGAAGAAAAAGCACAAGTCAATGACTTGTTTGAAAAAGCTACTCAAGATTACAACTCTGTCAAGGTCTGGTACGAGTTTTGTCAATTTTCTCTTTGGCAACTTGGCCAAGGTTCTCCTGAGGACATGAGCAGTGCCGTTCAATCCATTCGAAACATCTTTGAACGAGCTGTGGTGGCAGCCGGAGTCAATGCTGCTCAAGGAAATCTCATTTGGGAAACGTATAGAGAATTTGAAAACTCTCTCCTCTCAATGAACAGAAGTCAAGAACAAGTCAGTAAAGTTGAGCGATTGTTCAAGCGCCAGTTAGCAGTACCTCTTTTGGGTATGGAGCAGACTTTAGCAGAGTATCAAGAATGGCTTGATCAAAGATCCCAGGATCTTGATCCCAATGTGCTGAGGACTTATAAATCAGCACTTGAACTTTTAAGACCAAGAGAAAGCCTCGAAGACAGGTTAGCCGATCTGCAGCAAAATGATCATAATCAACAGGAGGACAAAAGGGGAAATAAGCTCAAAAGGCAAGAATCATTGTATCAAGTGTACGAAGAGTACATTGCTCTCGAGTTGAAAGAAGGCAATCCCGTGCGAATACAGAATATTTACGAGCGAAGAATCAATGATCATTGCTTAGAAGCGGATGCTTGGATCCAGTATGTCTCCTACCTGGAAAACAATCTCAAGGATCATCAAGCTGCCAAACAAGTGCTGATGAGAGCTACGAGAAATTGCCCTTGGAGCGGAGTGATCTGGATCAAGTTGTTGAGGTCTTGTGAACGATTAAAATGTCCTAGTGAAGACGTAGTCAAGGTGATGGAGGACGCTCTCCAATCCGGACTAGCTTCCGCTCAAGACCACACGAATGTCTGGTTAGCATTTATCGATTACCGACGAAGACAATTGACGGACGAAAGTGAAGAAGAGTATGACAAGATGAGGGAAGTGTTTCAAAGAGCTCTTGAGCAATTGGCATCTATGATAGATGGGGATCCTGAGTGCAAAGTTGCCAGGTATTGGGCTTCATTGGAGGCCGACCATTTCGGTTCAATGGACAGAGCTCGAAGGATTTGGGGTGAAATCCTCAGTGGACCCATCAGCGATCAAGGACAATTTTGGCTTGAGTACATCACTCTTGAAAAAATGTTTGGCGATACAAAACACCTGAAAAAACTGCTACCCAGAGCCTTTCAAAAGACTGTGGATTCTCCCCGATTGATTGGCGAAGTCTGGTTACAGTTTGAGAGGGAGGAGGGAACACTTGAATCCTACGAAGACGTCGAAGAAATAGTCTTTAACAGGTGGCAATCCATTCAAGATGACAAAGTGAAAGAAAAAGTAGAAACACCAAAAAAAGAAGCTGTTGCCAATCGAAAGCCTTCTAGAAAACGTAAGAATAACGCCGATGAGACTACTGAACAGCCGGCCTTTAAGAAACCAATGGTACCCAAAAAAGATAAAAAGAACGAATCATCTGCTAAAAAAGAAGATTCTTCTACCCAAAACAGTTGTGTAAAACCTCCTCCAGGGTTTAAAAGAGATGTTCAACCACCTCCTGGATTCAAATCTGACCCAGTGATGCCTTCTCCGCCTCCAGGCTTCAAGCCTGATGTGCAACAACCTCAGGAAGAGGGACAAATTAAGGCTTCCGGACAAAATACAATCTTCCTTAGTAATTTAGACTTTGCAGTGAACGAAGAGAAAATAAAGGAAGTCATGTCCTCGTCCGGAGAAGTGCTTGATGTTAGACTAGTAAAGAACTACTCTGGCAAATCCAAGGGATTCGCTTATGTACATTTTGGAACATCAGAAGCAGTGAGGGGAGCTCTCCAAAGAGATAATGAAGGTACATACTAGATTATTTATATTATTTCCTTTTTTCTATGCGTTTTACAAAATATGTTTCATTGTTTCCTAGCTCTGGAAGGTCGGCCGATGTTCATCAGTGAATATGACACAGACAAGAAGAATAAAGGTCACACATTCAAGTATTCCAATAACATGGAACAAAACAAAGTATTTGTAAAAAATCTACCTGCATCAGCCTCCAAAGAAGTGGTTGCCAAACTATTTTCAGTTTATGGAAATTTGAAAGATATCAGAATAGTCACCTACCGAAATGGTCACTCCAAAGGCATTGCCTACGTGGATTTTGAGAAGGCCGCCGATGCTGCCAAAGCCATTTTACAACTGGATAATAAAGACATTGAGGGGAATATCATATCTGTGGCCATAAGTAATCCCCCACCCAGGAAAGAAGCCAACTTGACCAAAAGTTTGGGTGGCGGTGACAAAGATGCGTTTTTGGGGTCCAGAGGGCGTGGTCGTACCCAACTTTCATTTGTGCCAAGTTCATTGCAAAAGAATCGTCAGGAGTCATCATCGTCATCAAAACAAGAGAAGACGAACGGGAGTAACAATGACAAAATGTCCAATTCTGACTTCAGAAGTATGCTATTGGGTGGCAAATAAAACTACGAATCTATTTTATAAGAAGACATAATTGTCCACTTAGAATTTCAAAATTCTTAGATTTGTCTAAATCTTATTTTCAGAGTTGATCTGAATGGCATCTTTGCAGCAAGGTCTTCTATTTGCTTCCAATAAACTTGTGCGGATTCAAGCGTTTAGAAGAAGGTGTATTCATTCTTCAGCTCGAAGGTTACTTCAAAGAGAAGAAGACATGGAACACTTAGAAAAAAATCCATTTTACGCCAAATATGCCAATAAGATTGCCTCTACGCAAAAGTGAGTTGCTCATTAATGGCACATTAATTTGATTTTGAGGATTAATGTTTTAAAACATTTAAATCTTTTTAGGACTTCACCTGAAGAGTTTATGCAGCGCTTATCCATAGTTGAAGAAAATAATGCTTCTGAATCTAGTACTAATGAAGTCAAAGGGAGAGATTTTTCTATGCCAGCTCCACCTAAAAGTGCAGTCAAAGCTGGCACACAACCTTCAATGATGCGTGATAAGGTGAGAGGAATACAGTGTTCAAATACAGGGTGTGCTCACAATTTTTGGATAGGAATATAGCAAAAAAAGTTTGAAACACTTCAAACTAAAAGTATGAACAAATTTTAAAAGAGGCTTATAAGGTTCAAAAGACACAAAAAGCTCGCTCCACCAAAATTCATTCTAATTTCTGATTTTGCACAGCTTTGATATTTTGATTTGAAAGCTTCCCATCTAAAATTTGCTGGGTCACCCTGTACTTGAACAATCAGCGTTAGAAACCGAGCAAAGATTAAACTTCGAAATATTATATTTTGCAGAAACTCAAGGAAATTATGAAGATAGAGTTATTAGAAGGCAAAAGTAAAGAGGAAATTGGACAGATTTGGACCCAACATTTGTCCACCAAAGAGGGCCTTTGTGCAGTTATTCCTGCTTCCACATTTCAATCAATGAAAGATTTGTACCAAGTGCATAAAACCTTCATACTGCC
>LT728016.1:0-17160 GCA_900157175.1 Oithona nana
CTGAAAAAAACGACCTACGCGAATTTTTTCCTCTTAACAGAATTTTCAATTTTCAAATCAAACCAGTTCTGGAACTTTCAAATTGACAGTTTTTTTTCAAATTATGACTTCAATCTTCTAACAAAAGTTGTTCCAAAAAAATGGTTAGATGGCGTTTATGCATTAAATGTTTCTGAAATTCCAATTTTTGATGTCTTGGATTTTGTCAAAAACAAGCTCATAAAAGTTAGGTTAGGCTTAGGTGATTTTTGGGAGTAAAAAATACATATTTTATCTTAGCTCTGAAAAGTTAGGTGAAAAGTTAGGTTAGGTATTTTGCGAATTTAGACCATATTTTTCATATTAGCTCGCTTCGCTCGCAGTTTAGCAAAATGAAGCATTAGAGTCATTTTTTGTTTAAATGTAATGTCGTATGATTAAAATCACGATTCTAGGCTTATTTTTGGAAGTCGTGAACTTTGAAAAGTTGGATCAGTTTGGGTTTATGCTACTGTAATAAAATGTTGTCCACACCCTACATTGTGCATACAATTTGAAAGAAATCCTATTTTGACAGAACAGCAATGATTTCCTACAGGATGCTTTGCAATACATCTTCAGAATGTGGCACTACGCCCTCTTGCTCCTCAATCAAAAACGAGTTTCCTTTTAATTTCTCTTTGAACACACACATAATATTTGACTCTGCACATTTTTGACTTTTTTTTTTGCAAGACCCCCACCAAATTGCGACACTCACACACATGTTCCTTGGGCCATATTTGGAGGTCCTTTGTAACCTAAACTAAGTAAAGTAATGAAGTGCATTTTAAATATTCTTTTACAATGATTGAAAATTGCCAAAAAAGTCTCAATTTAGAATTTGTCACGATTTCAAGGGGTTTAACGAAAATGTCGCATTAAAGGAGGGTCATATTTTTTTAATCACTCCAGGAATCTACTTTTAAAACTTTTCGAGCGAAGCGAGGTACTTTATTTTTTGACATATTTGAATTTTTGCCCCCAAAAGGTCTTATTCAAAATTTGTCCGTGTTTGAATGTCAAAATAAGGTCAGATTTTTTTTTAAAAAAAACACAGATTTAATTTTGTCGTGAAATGAGACATTTTTGGTTATTTTCAACTGTTTGGAGAAATTCAGGAAACCCAATTGGAAGAGTTGAGATTTCACTCATCTCGTTAATTCTAATAGAGAAAATTAATGTTGGAAATGAGCCAAGTTCAATTCATTTCTTCCCCTCAAAACACAAATATTGGCTAAAAGCACATGTACATAGTATACACTTCAGATAAGGCTTTTATTTGCTATGCTATAATGAATTTGCCGCTTTTATGAAGAAGTTGAAGGGAAACGAAAAGGATGATGAGTCAGTGGAAAAGTTTTCAGGGCAAAAATCACATTTCATGCTTGAGTGGCATAATGGAAAACATGTTTGGTAGATAGGGTCAAAAATCACCATAAAAGTCT
Organism: Oithona nana; assembly: GCA_900157175.1. Lineage (NCBI taxonomy): Eukaryota > Metazoa > Arthropoda > Copepoda > Cyclopoida > Oithonidae > Oithona > Oithona nana. The sequence goes on from LT728016.1 coordinate 1,467, forward strand.
CATTTTGAAATTAGGCGAGCGAAGCGAGCTAAGATTACCAAACAATTTCGAAAATCAGAAAAATTATTTTGTGGAATTCAGCTCAAATGAATCATTTTCGGCATTTTTTCTAGTGTTTGAAAATCCCCCCAAATGTTTTATTTACACTTTTACCTTTTTAACTATTTGAATTTTCGCGCCAAAGTTTTTTTTTTACTTTTAAAAAGAAACTTTGCTCGCTCCGCTTGCAATCTCTTGTAAATTAAGACTTTTTGAGCAGCTAATTCCCAAATATTTTGACCGCGAGTAACTTTGCTATCGCGGTCCTATAAGTCTAAAAGTTGTTTTGGAAGTCATTTTGTTCAATTTGCATCGCATTTGAAATTAATTTTTAAGCAAAATTCTCGCGGTCATGGATTAAAAAGTATTTTTAGTCTTGTTTAATGAGACTTTTTTTAATGATGATGATTTCCACCTTTATTATTCTCAGATGACATCCAGTCTGGCATCTCGCTATCATCACACGGTGGACGTTATCTTAGAAGAGGGAAGTAGCGATGATGACGACTTTATAGAGCAAGAGGCTCGAATTCAGGCGGAGCTTGAGCAGCAGCATGAACCAAGGAGGCAACAGGACAGTCTGAGTAACGGTTCAAGGCCGCCGTTCTGCGAGGGCCAGGAAGCTCATAAGGGCAACGCTTATGGCGAAGCTGTGGATATTCTCGACCAAGCACTCATTGCTTGCGACCAAGAATTTGCCGACCACCACCAAAATGCCGTTCGGCAAAATGAGTTACCCATTTCAGTTAACAAACCTACTTTTCGACCAGATCCGAGGTAAACAGTAATTGCCAAAATACTGGTTAGATGACGTTTATGAAGCTAATTTTCCGATTTTGGCAAATTTAACCGATTTACTAAATTGACCAAATTCACTAGATTCATCCAATTCACTAAATTCACCAGAATTCACCAAATGGCAAATTCACCAATTCACTAAATTCACCAAATGGCAAATTCACCAAATGGCAAATTCACCAATTTACTAAATTCACCCAATTCACTAAATTCACCAAATTCAAAAAATTACCAAATTCGCTTGCATTTATGAAAAATGAGACGTCTTAGAAAGTTTTTTTAAGGCACTGTATAGATCCTGATTTTGATTAGTATAGAGAGGTAATTTTGTACTTTTTTGTACTTTGCACTAATTCATAAATGAAGGCCGAACCATAATTGGCAAAAGGTGAACGTTGCAACTTCCAAATTCAAATTGAAAATGCGATTTTATTGCACACGACCTTGTTCTCTATAGGTAAATCACGCTTTTGAATACTCTACTCCAAATTCCAAATTGGAGGCAATTTCCTACCTCCAATTTGATGACCCCCTTCTGTATAATCATAAAATGTCTAGGGAGCGACTTTTAACAACACATTTCCTACTTCTTCTTGCACATTTTGCATTTCAGTCTACAAGTACAGTAAGGCAGGAATGTCTCAATTATCCAATAAAAAATTACCAAAGCAATTAAAAACGTAGAACTTGGTGTCAGGATACTTTTCATGCTTGAGTTATCTTAATGGTTTGATTAAGTGAGTCTGGAGGCTAAGGTGGCAACTTACAAATGGTGATCAATTGTTTTAGATGTCAATTAAAGTAGACCATACTTCCTTTTGGTTTTATCAGTTTACAATATGACGGTGTCACAGTAAGTCACACTTTACAAAGACTTAAACGCCATCTAACCATACAATTTGAAATTCCCCTTAATAAAAATAGGTCGAATTTCAAGTGATTTTCTATCAATTTTTACTTATTTTTCAGTGATGAAATGGCTTTGCCAGCTTTATCCAAAAGCAATGGATTCAACGACTTCTTGGATGATGAAGAAGACAAAGTGTTGTCTCCCTCCAATAGCGCCTTGGACAATGGCCAACTCTTCCCTTGTACCATCTGTGGACGTACTTTCCTTCAAAAGGCCTTAGAAAGGCATATCAAAGTTTGCCAAAAGGTCAGCACCAAGAAAAGAAATGTTTTCGATTTAGCCAAAAAACGGACGGAGGGATTAGATCCCGTTCCGGTATCCAAAGAACCCACACCCAAAAGGAAACTTGTCAAAGCTGAAGATGAGTTTCAAAAGTGTCCTTCTTGCCAAAGAAAGTTTGGTGATAAGGTAAGAACGGAAAAAATGCGAGCGTAGCGAGCTATTTTTCAGTTGCAATCCAAATTACAAAAAGTTGGCAGCAGGTACGACTCCGACAGTCAGGAGTACTCCAACACCAACGTGTCTACCGTCAATAACGTGTACTTCGAGTGCATCTGCGGCGTGGACATGACTTAAAAAGCCAAAACTCGCTTCGCTCACGTAAATTAGACAATTTAGGACCAATTTTAAGGCATTTTTGATCCATTTACAGGCATTTGATCGACACGTGAAATGGTGTACAGAAAAGGCCCGACGGATGCAAACCTCGCCCAAAAAGGACATGGAAGCCATTGCCAAGCTTAAAACTCGCGTTCTATACAGACCAAGTACGCCCAATTCCAACGGGCCCAGCCGTAAAGAAAGTACTGGTTCGGGTGGCAGTCCATCCCGAAAAACCAGCAACAATAGCATGGATTCTGACTACAATCCGGATTTGATGACTCGTAGTTTAAGTCGAAGTAGCATGAGAAGTGAGGATGGATTAAGACGAAGAAGTTCCTTTTCGGGGACCAAAAGTCTTGGCCGTTCAAGTGGGATTAGTTTTCTCAAGGATGTTGAGCACACTATTGAGACTCCGGAGACCAACTTCATTCGCAATACAACGGGTCGGGGTAGCATCAAGAAGGGTCCAGCTCCAACCAGAGCTTCAGTTTTGAGGGCACAAAAGTTGTCTGAAGTCCGGGCGGATGTCAATGCTAGATCTAAAACGCCAAATTGCCCTTTGCATAACCCACCTCCGCGAACGCCCACACTTAGACGAAGAGCACCTTCACCAGGCTACAATTCTAGAGGTTATACAGCTCCTTCGCCAAGCTATAATTCAAGGGATCGTTATGCGCCCTCACCTAGTAATTCCACTAGATCTTCTTATGATTATGCATTTCAAGCATTGGTTAAACCCTCAGTAGTCAGACCATCCAGGTAAGCAAAAAAAAAATCTGTTGATGGAAGGTACAACTACGCCAGTCAGGAGTCCTCCGACAGCAACAGGTCCAACTTCAGGAACATGTGCTTCGAGTACTTCTGCAGCGTCGGCATGACTTTGGTCATGCTTAGTAAACATCTTGCTCGCTTTGCTCGCATAAATTGAAGGATTTTTGATTCCAGATCGTCTTCGTACGGCATGAGGAGAGAACCGGAAGGCATCGAACATGATACACCCAAAAGCTCCAGACCACCCAGTGCACTCCTTGGCGGGCATTATGACCACAGTCAAGCTCAAGAATATGATCCCTACCAATCTGCAGCCAAACAAATGCAGGAATTACTTTTTGGTTCCAACTCCTCCGGATCCTCCAAGAACAACAACAACAATCAAGATGACCTAAAACCTTCATCCAATTCTGCTTTTCAAAAATATGTTCCATCCGCCAATGTTCCCTCCACGGCTGAACTGAACAGTAAATTAAGCAGTTCAGCCTCCTCACCTAGAAGACAATCTCTTGAAAGGCAAACCAGTTTTAGTAAACCAGGATGGAATCAACAAGACAGTCATGCATCCCGGATGGCTGCTAAGGTTGCCAAATTTTGTCATGAATGTGGCAATTCCTATCCTTTACCGGAGATCAGATTTTGCTGTGAATGTGGTGTCAAAAGATTGTATGTTTAAACAACACAGGTGAAAACCACCCATTGTGATATAATGTAACTACTAAGTTTAACAACAACACCATTGTGATTGATCAGCGCGGTGATGTCACTAATATAGTTTATACTCTATGATTAAAACAATATGACACAAAAATTAATCGTTTTTTCTTCGTTCAAAAAAAAACTATCACAGGCAACTTCTCATTAGTTGCTTCTTCTTTGCTATTCCTCATCCTGCTCAGGTTGCTGCTGAGTTGTGGTTTCTTCTTCAGCATTGTCGTCAAACTCATCTTCGTCTTCTGTGGTATAATCCATTGGTTCAATGGTTGTGGTTGTATCATCTTCATCAGGTTCAGAAGTAGTAGTTAAACTGGTTGTATTGTCCACTTCTTCGGACTGGAGTCCGGATGATGGATTTTGATGGTTGACAATGGTTACTTTTGAGTAAGTGGATGTCATTGGTTGCCACCAGAGTTTGGGATGGTGGGTTGGTTTCACTCTAAGTGGTATATACTTGTGAGGATCACTGGACCCAGGTACCAGTTGGGTTTGAAAGCGCCGTAAAGGGTTACTGCGAAGCCGACGTCCATGACTTGAGTGTCTGGGTTGAGGAGGCTCCCTATGATTGTAAAAAATAGGATTGACAACGTTGCTGGTAACTTAAAAATCATCAAGCATGACTCACCTGAATAAGCTGTCCAAAGACTTTGATTTTTTCCTATTTAGTCCGGTGGGATCAATTTTGAAAACTGGCGAGATTTTATTTTGCCTATGGAATCCTGGAGGATATCTTCCATAAAGAGCTCTGCGCTTTTCGTTGACTTGAAACAGAACAGCTGACAATCTGGGTGGCAGAAGTTGAACATTGACAACTGGGGGTCCCTCTGGTCCTCCAGCATTGGAATTGCTGGACCTAAGTTCATCTGCAATGGCACCTGAATCAGGTATGGAGACTTGGGCAATCCCACTCAGTTGCTTGACCGAATCAAGCTTGATTGGTCTGTAATTGGGTGGAGCTCTGGATGGACCAAAAGTGGGTCTCTTTGGTATTGGAGTCCAATTAAAGTCATAGACCACAGTCTGAGCTTCAAAGAAGTCCTTAGTAGTACTTTGAGGTGAAGTACTTATGGATCTATCTGTAGTACTGGCCAAGTCTTCATTTGGTTGTAAAAAGACCGCTGTCAGTAACTTTTCTTGTCTCTCCCCCTTGGAATGAGTCTGGTTCAACTTGAACAGTTCTACATTGGCTTGCTTGATAGCTTCCTCAACTTCCTCTTCGGTAGGAGGTTGAATTTCACCAGTCACATTCAAGTCACCTTTCAAAGGATTGATGATATAGACTGGTGGTGGTTCACTATCAGGCATAGCTTCCAAGTCATCCAACTGGTCTAAAGGTATGGGTTCATAGGGTTCTGGAGTGACAAATGGTCTTTGTGAAACAATCAAGGGCGGTAACAAACTCCTTGGTTGGTAATATGGTTTGCTCTTCTTGATTTCAGATTCCACATCAGCCATGCTGGAATAAGTTTCTAGGTTCTCTAGATTGAGTGCTTCACCATTGGGTAACTTATGTAGGACAATGTATTCTGACTTTTGATTAGCAGTTGTATCTAAATTGACATCATTGTCATCATCCCCTGGTTCTTTCTCATCAGTTTTGTTGTTTTGATCTTGGTCCACCTTCAAAATGGTCAGTTGTTCATCTGATGACAAATGGTGCATGGTTACATGTTGCTCTTGAGTGGTACCATTCTTGTTGGAAGAGTACAAAGTGATCATATTTCCAGGCTTTTCGTCATCTTCTTGGATACGTTTATTGGTATCTGTGGTGGGTATCAGGGGTCTCCTATGGTAGGTGATGGGTGGCATTGGTCTCATACTGGTTGTCTTGACTTCTGAACCACTGAAAAAGTCCAAGAAGCCTGGCCAAAATGAGGCTGATTCTGGTTTAGCTGTGGGTGGCCTATAAGAAAAGATCGAATTCAAAATTTCAATAATGAAAACGCCATCTGGTGTCCAAAATTGTCAACAAAACAGGAAAAGTTGGACTTTACCTATAGAGATGGAGTTGTTGTCCTCTACTGGTTGTTGGTATAGAAGTGGTGACGAATTTCCTTTTAGGTTTCAGGTAGGGTCTCTTGATAGTGTCTGGAACAGCACTTGGTGCCAAACTATCCCAAACTTGAACGACTTTTGGATTATCTTGTTTTTCATCTGGTTTGGCAGCATTGACTAAAGTATATTCGGTCTTTTTCAAGGCTTCCTTAGATGTAGTGGTATCAGGCACAGAGGCAGGGGCAACTTCATCATTGATCTGCAAAGCAATATGATTATCGAGGTCAGCATATGGAGTAAGTAGGTGTACCTGAATGGCATTTTCCAAATCTTCACCAGATGCTGCTATTTGTACGATTTTGGTTTCCATTGTGAATTCATTGGGTTTACTAGGTTTGCTTGTAGTTAAGGTAGGTTTAGGTGGGGAGGTGGGGGTGGAAGGTGGAGGTGGAGGTGGGGGTGGGATCAGAGTATTGGATATCGGCTCATTGGTGATATGTTGCAGTACAGGGAAGTGATCCGGATGCGTAACAGGTTTCGGTTTCTTGGGGAACTGAAATGAACAAAAACATATTTTTTAGGATTAATTGATTGATTAATTAATTAATTTCTTACTTTTGTGTTGTAGGGTGGTAAGAAATAATCTAGACCAATGGGTGGCACATTGCAATCTCCAGTCATCAGATCGAATTCCGCGGGAATTCCTGACCTTAACACCGTCTCTGCTTCATTGCTTTTACAATGTGACAAGTAGGCTCCAGTCCGTCCTTCTCTAAGGGAGATCTTGTCCACTCTCCAAACCAGTCGACCAGAAAATATCCAACCATCATAGGCCACATAGAGTAAATAAGCTGTGACTGGCTCAATCACTGGATGAACACTGATGATTTTTTCAATTTTGGTGCCAGAGGTCATGAGGTCATCCACATCCCTTTAGATCATCAAAAAATATTAGCTTAGATACTTTTTTATTTAAATTTTCGCGCTTAAAATGCATTTTAAAGGTCATGTCGACGCTGCAGAAGTACTCGAAGTACACGTTCATGTCGTTAGACATGTTGGTGTAGGAGGACTCCTGAGTGTCGGAGTTGTACCTGCTGACCACGAAAGTTCTAAACCTTAATGAAACATTTTCCAGCCAATTTTAAAAACTATAGGAGAAATCTAGATTAAAATAATTACTTGGTAACAGTGAAAGTTTCATTGATGCCATTTTTGTCCACCAGCATTAATTGCAACTTTCCATAGGTTTGCACAGGACCTCGACTTCGTGAAAATAAAATGTTGACCATATATTGCGTCCCACAAAATGGTTCTTCATCTCGAGTCAACATATAAAGGCTGCCCCGGCCTTTGGCTTGATTGGAGTAGTAGCCTAACCGGCCGCATTCTTGGCCTTTGTTGCAATCAAAACATTCGCCCGCTTGGAATTTGTCGTAATTTTCGCAGGGAAAGGAGGTGAAATAGCATTTGGGAGAAATGGAATCCGTGAAGAATTTGTAGGCTCGTCGATGATTGCATAAATACCGATACGTACTCGTATCGTTGCCTTGGTATGCTACAAATTGAAAAAGTAACAATTTTGGCGCCAAAAATTAAGATTAAAACGCTTACAATAGATGAAATCATAGAGTCCACCCACTAAAAAGTGTTGACAGCCTCGTTGAGCTCGACCTCCATTGGGATAGAAGTCCACATGACCGATGGGTTCCCAAGTTCCGAAACCACCAACGATCACACTTTCTCCATTGGAATGAATGACGTCAACATAATCTGCATCGTTTTTGTCGAGACGGACTTTACCGTCGTAGCCTTCAAACAACGGACCGGCGGGATCCAGACCTGAAAGTAAGTACGGAACATTACAAATTTCGATCACGCAACCTCTAATTAATTTACCGGTGATTCGACTGAGATTTTTGAGGTGTGAACCGGCAAATCCGGCCACGTGAGCACCTAAACTGAACCCAACAATATGAGTTCGTTGGGTGATACTTTTGCCAATGGATTCGTTGATTTTCTCCACTAAAATGGACACTTGCTTGCCTACCAATCGCGTATTGACCGCAGCTCGGACATAGTTGGGATCTGCCGCTCCTGCGCTCCAATCAACGCAAATCACGTTGACATCCTCCTGGAAAAATTAGAAAACTTTAGTAGTATAAAAGCTGTAATCCAAGGATAGTTTGATGTGTGAAAACCGCAGATGGAATGTGCGTGAAAACACACAATGCGTTCAAGCGCATCAAAGCTTTAATTTTTTGCGCTCCGTTTATAAAGGGCATAGGACAATGTGTTTGAAAATCATTGGAAAAGTCTCATTTTATTGTACTTTTTTAGCCTTTTGATGTTGTTAAAAAGATACACGATACTCATCAATCATAGTTAGACCTCGCAAATTAATAAATCTTTGAAACTCATGGAAGAAATTACTTTATGGAAGCCATGCTCTTATTACTGAAAATTATGTTAAGAATGAATTATTTAAAAGAATAACATGAAGCCAATTTTTCTGTACGTTCTTTACGTGATTTTGAGCCATTTTGGAGTCTGGGGGCTCAAGGAATTTATGCCTGTCAAACATCAAAGACATCAAAGTCCTAATGTCATTGCAATGCCAGAATCTGATCGTGTCAAACGGTCTGATTGACATTACCTCTTTCTTTACATTCTTAAAAAATTATTTTAATTTTTTTGTAAAATTCTTCATTTTGGATGGAAAGAAAGAGGTTAGAAATTCTAGTAAAAGAAGAAAAAAACAGTGTAAATGTGGACAAGGTCATCAAGGTGCCAATTCTACATTGAAAAACCAAAAGCATGCAGAACAATTTGCTGTTTACAAACGTGGAGGATCCCCAAAACATCAATTAAGTGGTTCACTTGATAAAACTAGCAGCAAAATCGTCAATGGTTACGTACCCAATCATAGACCCTGGATGGTTTTTTTCAAAATCTTGCCTAACCCCAAAGAAGGAAATCCACAAGGAAGATGTGGTGGTTCAATCCTCAATAAAAGATGGGTTATATCAGCTGCTCATTGTTTTTGTGACACTTTGCCATGTAGACAAAGTAAAAAAGGCAGAATCAAGATTGCTTACAACCCTTCTGTCCATATTTTTGCTGTAGTTGGATTTACAGATCTTACTCTAAGTGACAGAGGTCCAAATCTTAGGGAATTGGACAGGCTCTACCTTCATCCAAAGTACAGTCCACCAGTCCATGATCTGGCATTGGTAAGAATGAAGAAAGACTTCACTTTTGGTGGCAGAGTCATGCCCATTTGCTTGCCAGGAGGTCCAAGATTTCCTGATACATCTGGTGTAGTGTATGTAGCAGGATGGGGAAGGACAAGTGAGATGTCCACCTGTAAAACTGGTAAGGATGGTCCAGCTCCTTATACCAGGTGCAAGTTTCCCTTTGTATATGGTGGAATCCCCATGGATATGGGTTCCATTAGGTCTTGTCTGAGTCTGAGTTCCCCTTCATCACAAAACAAGGATTGTAGGTCCCTACAGAAAAGTTTGAATGGAAAGAAACTGCCAAACAAAGGATATTCAAGAGTGGATATTTTAAATCGAAGACAGAAATTAAAGTTGGCATCTTGTTACAAAACCCATGGTGAGCATGGTTGGTGTGCCACTTGTGACCCTTCTGCAACCATAGGTACTCCTGGTTACTGTGGCCAAGGTGCTTGCAATCCTACTGCACCCCAAGGGACATCTGGTTATTGTGGCCAAGGTGCCAAAAAGTCCAAACAAAAGCAAGCAATCCAAGAAATGCCTAGAATAGAACCTAACAGTACCAACTGGGGATTCTGTTCAAGGGAATGTAAGAATTCCTGGAATGATTGGAGTAATACATTGTTGGAAACCAGAATGAGTATCATTCCTTCAAGAATTTGTCAGAGACTATTTAAAGGAGGAGCTAAGGGAATCTTAGCAAAGCGAGAAATCTGTGCTGCTAAACAGATTTACCGAAGAATTGATGCTTATAGACTTCTATCTAGAAAAAATCGAAAGTTTAAAAGAGTTCCACTGAAAGAACGAAAACGAGACCAGGAAGTTCGCTATGGTAAGTTTAACTGAAATACAGGTTAGTCACAGCTGAACTTAACCACCAGGTGGCGCTACTGTCTGTAAATCAGGTCGATCAGCTGACCCATCAGGTTGATGACGTCATTTTGCTTTCTTTCAGGCGAAAGTGATTCTTGTGAAGGTGACTCTGGAGGCCCATTATGGAAATGGATGGGCAAGTCTAAGCCCAGAGCTGTTATAGTGGGAATAGTCAGTCGTGGGATTGGTTGTGCTCGTAAAAACACACCTGGAATCTACACTCGTGTCAAAAGTTACTTAAAGTGGATTTACTATGTCACTAGCCTCAGAAAAGGAAAATGTTAGTCTTGGCCTCAAATGGCCTCGGTGGTGTCAATAAATTCGAGGTCATGACCTCACATAAAAGCCTTTAGATTATTCTACACATTTTCAAAGCGTCATCAGATGCAATTTTAGAAAAAACGGCCTCGAACGACCTCGGAGGCCATTGAGGTCAACTTACCACGGCCAAAAATGACAATCGCATTTCTCGGGCCCAAACCCGGTTACATGAGGAGCCAAACCCATGAATGATAATTTTGGTATCCAAAGTAGCGTTGTAATGGGACTCTTGGACACTTGAAATGTTGTTGTACTCAATAAACTGAGCTTTTTCAAAATTCTGTCGGGTAAATAACATCATAGCCGTGTTGATTTCTTCGGGTGGCGAAGGTAACATGTCCAGATAATCGAAAAATCCATCGTCCCGAAAACAGCCCAATTCCTCTGAGTAGCAAACCACTGCTTCGTCCCTTTTGACCCTTTTGTGTCTCTATAGGGGAAGGTCAACTTTAGTTTTGATTACAACTTGAAATTAACGCTAGATGGCGTCTACAATCTCACAGAATCCATCTTTGCAAGTTTGTTTTTCAGGATATCAAATCAAACATTTTTAATTTTAAATAAATTTCACCCATTTGGGCGCGAAAATTCAAATCTTTCAGTTTTTCATGAATTCTGTTTACTAAAAGTAGAAAAAATTGAGTGCAGTATAAAACGCCATCTAGCGTCCAAAATTGTCATTACCATTTGTTTGTTTCGTTGCCAGATTTGTATGCTTTGCACCATGTCTAAATAAAGTTGGGCATCATTGGCCTCGTCCGAGGCCGCGTCCTCGGAGGATGAAAAGGTTCCCGGACCGAAATTTTCCAGAAATTCTTGGCTACTTTCTTGAGGTTTGTAGAGATCAACATTGAAGAAATTCTTTTGTTCTGGGGTCACTATGGCGGAAACCGTGACGGGAAAGGGAAATAAAATGCCAAGATTTAAGGTAGAGGAGGGGAAAAGCCATGACCATAGGCCTGCAAATAGAAGAACAATTTTCTCATACAATTTTGCTCTATAAATTCTGAAGAAAGAAAACCACAATGAAATTCTTTTTACTTCTTTTTCATGAGTGTTTATCTAGCATGACGACCAAGTTTATTTTTCTATTTCTTGCTTATCACAGTGAGCAAAAATCAGAAAAAAACGGAAAAAACTGTGAATTATTTTTCGGGGTTTTTGGCGCGAAAATTCAAATATTTTTGAAAAAGTAAATTCAGATAATTTTGTATGAATTTTTGGCGCCATAATCAAATTTTAGTGAGCAAAACTTACAAAAAATGTGTAATTTTGAGCAAAGCGAGCAAGAAATATTTTAAGGTTTTTGGCGCGAAAATTCAAAAAGGTACAAAAAGTTTGCTTCGCTGGCTTTTCTTGCTTAAAATTATTTTTAGGGTGATTTTTTTTACCAGTGTGTACGTTCTGTGTACCTAAAGAAAACTAGAAAGTTTTTTGACTTTTTCAAAACCACTTCCGTATAATCTTGAAAAAACATAATTTTGCACTCGTTGGGATTACTATCCCGACCTTGATTTGACAATACGACTTTGCTACCCGATTGCTTCGTTTGCTTCTACTCATGCGTGTTCAAGAGATTATTGATTGCTCAACTTGGATATACTAAAAAGCACTAATCTGATCTTAACTTTCCTTATACAGAGACAGCAGTTTTTTTAAAGCGAGCGAAGCGAGCTTAAAAATTATTTCTCCTACAAACTGAGAATTTGTTTATACACTTGTAATTTCCCATATTTTCAAATCCTTTTGACGTAAAATTTTCTTCGACGAATTATCATAAAAATGACTTTTTTTCAAAATGATCAAATGAAAATTTTGAAAAAAGTCATAATTCAAATTTTTTGATCTTTTTTGATTTATCGCGCTTTTTAATTTCAAGTCTTTGCGTCATGATTATACATGGTCAAGCTCGAGTGAAATGTCGTCCAACAGGTTTTTTTTTGTCTTGAACGCATCTATGTTAGCGGTCTCGGAAAATGCATTTAGCTCTTCCGAAATTTTTCATAAAGAAGCTAAGTTTGCAAATGAAAAAAGTTTCACTTATTGCAAAATGAATTGTAGTCCCGTTGTTACCTTTCTTACTCTTACGAAAGAATAGTCATCATCATCTCTTAGAGACTTAGAGTCAAGTACTAAGTGGCACCGTCTTGGCATGCATCCAAGGTCGACGACCCAATAAATTGGACAGTCATAAGAGCAGCTTTGTAGCTCTTTAGAACTTTTTTAAAAATGACCTGAAAAATTTGGGTTTCTAGCCAAAAAAAATCCTTAAAATTTTCTAAGGCGTTCCTAATTGACAACGCGAGGTACTTTACATTTAATTTGAATTTTGGCGCCAAAAATTCAAACATTTAAATTCATTTAGAGTTTTGAATTTGAATGAAAATTGAGGTCATAAAGTCTAGACACGAGAGATCTAATTTGTCAGATTTGTATCTGAGAGATACCGATCAAAACCACAAAAATGCACTTGATAATCTCACGCATTATTATCACGCGTGTGTCACTGGTTAGAAAACCAAAAAAATGGTCTAATTGTGGTCTCGTCAACCATCCTCAAAACTTTCCCTTATCATTCAACCCTTTTTACGAAAAACCTCAAAAAATTTTTTTACGATAGCGCGCGTTGAAATCACCACCGTTAAAGTAGGTCTTTCATGTCTTACACGACCCAAAATACTGATTTGTCGTTACATACAGTGTGTCCCAACAAGTTTTGAATAAACTAACAATAACAAAGTGGGCTAAGCGAGCGAAGCGAGCTACGTTTTCTATATGAAAGTATAATTGCAAAAAAAGTTGTGGGTTTTTTTTTTGACCGCGATTTTCGCGCTTTTGAAAACTGTGAATTTTCAAATAATTTTCAGTCTTGTTTTTTTTTCTGTTTTTTGCCCAAACTTTTCCATATCTCAGTGTATCCTAATCAGAACTTATTGGACCACCCAGTAAATCTAAATTTTCTCTTGATATTGGTAGACTGCGTGGCGCTACTTAGCTTAGTTCTACCTGACACTTAAATGGCAAATGAAAGTTGGGGAAGCAAGAACGAAGAGAAACTTTGCTGCTCGGGCATAGTAGTAGCAAAATTGGGCCACTCTACAAGAGAACGACGACGCTAAATTGTGCTGGCGGCAAAAATGCATCGCAAGACAGTTAGTATAGAGTGAGTGCGTAGCAGCAGCTCAGCCCATACACAAAAAAGCGTCAGACATGATCAGCAAACCAACTTTTACTACTGTGAAGCCAGGAGCAAAACTCTCTTAGTAACAAGTGCACGACGGACGCCGGACCCTAGTCACGAGTAGGCATCAGCGAAGGTCAAAATTATCCTTAATCATCTACAATTGCTGGATAGAAATTTGGGAGGAAAAAATGGCTTGGCCGTCTGCTGTCCTGTAAAAAATATCATTTTTGGAATCGGTGCGAGTATTGATTCAAAATAAATTTGAAAAATCGTGAATTCACGTTGGTTGTAATTTGACGAAATTTTCGATTTTCCGAATTAAGAAAAAAGTTTAATCCGCCAAATCGCAACATTTAGCCAGTACACATGGGGATTTCACGATTTTTCTTAAAATACTGTTTCAAAAAATGCGTCAAATCACAACATTTTAACATGATAAATAGGTCTGAACTGATCTTTTTTCCAAACAAATTGAAATAGGAAATTTTTAAGGGATTTTCAAGAAATTGTTTGACCAAATTGTAAAATTCTCTGGAAATCCACCTTGCAGGTTTTCCGGATATGTTATAAGACCAGGAGGGAGGTCATTAATCCCACTCTTTTACTAGCGTTGCAAATGAGTCATGGCTTGGTTTTTTGGCAAGTCTACTTAGTTTACTACTGCTACTGAAAGGAGTAGAAAGTTGTTGTAACGCTCAGTGATTATTGCACTTTTTCTTTCTTGCTGCTACTGTCCTGCTGACCTGAATTAGAACACGAGATATGAAAACCACCCTCAGACCCTCCCCCTTTTCTAGGGAGCAACAACCCCATTTGCTTTGAGCAGCATGAACCTCCTCATCATAAAAGTGAAACTCGTCGGCGCACCAAAAAACAAAACTCAACCCCACATCAAAATATATAAAAATGATTAAAAAGATTTTTGGCGGGAAAAATCAAACTTGCGAGCAACTATCGGAGATGAAGTGAAAATAAGAAAAATATCATAAACGCCATCTAACCATTTTTTGTCCTTTAAAAGAGACAAAAGGAGATCATGTCCCTCTTAGTGTGACCTTAATTAATGGCGCCAAGATGTGGCATTGAAGGCTACTACATCTAAGCTGTGGAAAACAACAAATTCATTTGGCCTCCAGCCTGTTATACTCCTAAAGAAAAAAATAATTCACAACAAAAGAAAAACGGTCCGAGTAGTAGTAGTGCAAAGATATACTCTAATGAATGGGGACATCAAGGCCTTTACTTCTCTTAAAAATGCCAGAGTAAATCCACAGTGTTTGAAATTCACTTGAAATGTCTCGAATATTTGAATTTTCGCGCCAAAAATGGCAGAAAATTCAAGTCTATTCTTTTGGAAATAAACGGTGCTCGCTTCGCTCGCAATAATGTAAAATGATTAAAAATGAGACTTTTTGTGATATTTTTCAAATACTGTGACGTAGTATCAAGGCCCAAGAAGAAATAAGAAAATATTTTATTATTTGCTTTGCATTTGCTAGTGTTGCAAAGGTGAAATTTTGTCAAGTGTACTTCAACTATTTGAATTTCACCAAAGCTTCTTCTACTTCACAGTTACACACTACTGCTTGAAATTCCAAAGTACGTTTCTACAAAAGACTTTTTAGTCTTTTCAACACTTCTACACAGTGGTTGAAAATTACTCAAAAATGTCTCATTTTTGTCAAAAAGTAAAACGTATTTGAATTTTCGCGCCAAAAATCTTATTAGACTCTTGACCATTTTTTGTCGTAAAATGCATATGAGACTTTTTTGTTAATTTTCAACCACTGTGTTGTGCTATTACTACAAATATTCGAAAATTGAAATGTGTAGATTTTACATTTTATTTTAGAGCTCCGATGAGCAAAATGGGACTTTTTCAGTGATTTTCAAACACCGTGATCATATTAGGTAGACTTTCGCTCTCTAAAACGAACTTATGACGAAAAAGATCACATATGGGAAGTAAGAAAAAAAAAAGCTTCTGTCGTGAAGAAAGATATGACGCACAAGTAGAGAAAATAATGCAGTAGCATTGCATGTCAAGATTTTCTTGCCAACTGAAAAGATTGTAAACAACTTTACAGCCTAGCTCTTGTAAGTGGCAACACTTTGCTTATCTTTGAAGAATACTTGAAGGGAAAAGCAGAGACTTTGTTGGCTTGGTTTCTTCTTACCTACATTATGTTGACAAGTACACGTCGAGTGAAGCGAGCACAGTGTTTGAAAATCACAGAAAAAGTC
>LT728016.1:17204-34648 GCA_900157175.1 Oithona nana
ATAAACCTGAAGCTTGCGGTCAAACAGTGTTACCAGACAGGTCAATTTTAATAGGACAAAAATCGGTGGAAAATGCCAAAATTCAACTGCGACATTTTGAGTAATTTTCAAACAATGTGAGCGAGTGAGCAAAATCTTTAAAAATTCACAGTTCGGAAGAAAAGCTCGTCAAATCAAACCAGTTTAATGCTACTTAGCCTATAAACGTTGCATTTTGACGATTTTTTTCAGCAATGGGTCCCTACAATTTGAAAAGTATGTCAGATTGACTATTGATTGACCATTTCCTGTGGAAACCTCCTCCGAGTTCCGACGGATGTTTTTCAACAGTTCAAGAGTTATTTGTAACGGTAAAGGGATGTCCATGGATGCAGGTGCATCAGTGAAGTCGAATTTTGATTCTAATTGCAGTTCATGAGTGATGCACTTTTGAGCTTTATTCCAAGGTTAAGCAACGATTATTATGAGGAGTTAACCGTTAATTCAAGTAAGAGAGACTGAAAAGGTTTTTCCTTGAAAAACCATTTGGGGTCATTTTTCCGCCGGCAAGGAGAGAAATTTTAAAGTTTCAAGAACATTGAAGTCGTTTAATCTTTGAAAAACCAACGATCCACGTCATAATGTCAACAACACTGGTTTTCCTCCTCCGCAACCTTCAATGCAGCTTTGTTGCTTGGTTTCTGGTTTTCCGCTTCATGTATGGTAAACCATTTGGTTGTAAATCAAGTCCAATCAATGACAGTGTTGACCAAAATGGTCTCATTGAGGCTAAAATGGCAATTTTCAAGAAATGTACCGAAAATGACTAGATGGCGCTTTTGAAGTTCTTTTCCCGATTTCCCGATTTTATCCGATTTTCTTATGAAGAATTGCTGGGAAATTCCGATTTCTTTGAGAAAACAATATTTATAATTTTCAAATATAACTCGCTACGCTCGTTTTTAGGCCCTTTTCCCCCCGATTTTCCCTTTTGAATCAGTCATGGTTAAAATGTGCACTTCTCAGATAACTGTAATACTTTCGTGCTAGACTTAACCTTATAGCAAAGTCAACTTTCTTTTGTGTTCAGTGTCAATTCAAAAGTGATGTGACTTTTCAAATTTTTTCAATTGTTGCCAGTTTTCAATCACTGTGCTGCTACTCCGTGGTTTTCTTAGAGAGTAGCAAAGTGGCACAGTTATTCGCCGGAAGGCATGGCACAGCAGGATGATGGTAACCTACCGACAAACAATAAAAAAATACTTTGCCCGCCTACACAATGTTGGAAAATCACTTAGAAAATGTCTCATTTCCAAAGTTTTACAAATTGTTTGCTAAAAATCGCGGAAATTCAGCGAAAAATTCCAAAATTGATTTTTTTCTGAAAAAATCGTCAAAACGCAATGTTTATCAACCAAATAGCACCAAACCATTTCTATTTGAAGAATTATTATTTTTTTAGTAGAATTTCACTTGCGACTTTTTCAAGATTTTTCTTCCCACTGTGATTCCAAAAGTGCAACAGGGCACATAAAAGTGAAAAGAAAAAAGGAAGTTCTAATGGTTCTAATAACCAATTATTGTTTTTTCGCAACTTTTACCCCCGGTATGCCTTAAGGGCCTCAAGTGTCTACAGAGAGAATTTTTCCAACATTTTTTTTTCAAAATGTAGATTCGGAAAAAAATACAAGTCTTCTTCCCATGACAATAATAATTTTCTACAGAACAGCGGCCGTTTTTTCTATTACAAGAACAAGTTATGACCTCCATCCGTGCGTAAAATTCGCTAAGCTTCGTACTTCAAATATATATTGGAAAATGACTTTACTACTAAACTATTGCAGATCATAATTGAACAAACCGTATGTCTTGGAGTTTTTTTTCCATACAAAAAAAAAATAATTTCACTAAAGGTTGTCCATAATATCCAAACGCGCGCGAAGCGAGCCACAGTAATATAAAAAATCCGAAAAAAACTCGTCAAATCGCAACGTTCACCAGCTAAACAGCACCAAACCGCATCAATTTGACGAGATTTTTCTTTCCCAAAAAGATGAAGAAATTTGCAAGTGTATTGCAAAAAATAATATTTCTTCTTACCATAGGAAAAGTAAAGTATGCCAAAGAAGAAATGCAAATGTTTTCTTTTACGCAATTTCCACTTTGCATGGCTGCCACACTGATGCGGTGGCTTCTTCTTTTCTTTTACACAATAATCACTACTGTCACAATTTGTCGTCTCTAAGCTCTTCTGTTTGTAGTTTTTCTTCGTTGTATTTTGAAATGATTTTAAACTTTTATGATAAGGATAACGTGTCAACACTCTTTGAAAAGCTGTGCACATTATGCTGTGGCTATGACATGACTACAGTCCTACACTACCAAGTCCACTTATTCTGGGAAACCAACCAGGGTTGAAAACACGCTGGCGCCCCCCTCAGTTGCTCCTCCGCATTAGCAGCAGCGAAAATTCCTGCGCGTACGACGAATGGTCGAGCGACGGTCCGGTGACTCCATCTCTGCTAATGCAACTTTGAAATGGAAAAACCTTGTCAAAAGTATGCCAAATCTAGGCAAATGCAACACTAGTGTAGTTGAAAAAGCGAGCGAAGCGAGCTTTTTAACAGGAACTATTTTGTTAGTGAAAAAAGCCGTGCCGCGTCATCACCCATTTTCCCGATGAAGTCAAATTGGCGCGGGTTCGTGCCGTTGCTTTTTGACGAGATTTTTTCCTAATTTTTTTTTGTGTCAAATTGAAACGATTTTAGTGCCTGATGAACATAGCCATTTGACGAGTTTATTTCCAAATTAAAATTGAAGACTTAGAAATTCTTGGCCCTGTGAAAATATGTATGCAACTTAGCTAATTAGGAATAGGAAAGTATGATGACCTAGAATGTCAAACATTCAAAGTCATGAGATTTGAAATTAATGCATAAATTCCCACGGTTATTGCCATCACTGACATCCAATCCACAAATGAATATTCTAAATGATATTTGAAAAAAAAGATGATTTTTATTTGAAAAATCCTTTGTTTTTGAAGCCTTGGCCAAACTCCTCAGCACCGACTCCATTGGCTTTTTCATAGTCTGGAATCAAGGATTTGCACTTGTTGTACCATTCATTGAGCTCTGGAGGAAGATCAGTGATTCCAGTGGCTACCAAAGTCGAAGTGGTGGCTAAATAAGACAAATCTGCTAAAGTCAAATGATCCGTTCCTGAAGCAAATCCAGTCTTCTTGACCTTTTCATTCATGAATCCCAGGACTTCTTTCAACTTTTCCAAGGCATTGGGAGCTGGCTCTTGAGCACCCATGAAAATCACTGGGGCCTGAAAAACATTTTAATCTTTAAATATTCTTTGGGCAATTTTTCCAATGCTTACAGCGCAACCAATAACCGCAGAGTAGTAGGATCCCATATCGAAGAAGAGGTCATGGAAGACTCGAGCTCGAGCCTCAACATCCTCAGGCAACAATTTTGAATCTTTGCCATACTTCTCCACAAGATACAGAGCGCAAGGTCTGCTTTCATCCAACTTGAAATCTCCGTCAATCAGCAATGGAATGGTATGATGAGGATTCAACTAAAAGTACAATAATTTTCAGATTTTAGTTGGAAAATATTTTGGGCAGAAAATCTCGTTAAATTGATTGGACGTTGGATTTTGACGAGATTTTTTTCCATAAAAATAATCTCGTTCAATTACCTTGAGAAATTCGGGCTCCTTAGTCTGTCCAACGCGAGGATCCATGGGGATGACCTCATAATCCAGACCCAAAACGTGACAAGTTAAGTAGACCACACGACATGGAGCAGATGGAGGAATTCCGTAGATCTTCAGTTTTGGAGAGGCCATTATTGTTGCTGTTGACTGTAAGAGATGCGCAGTTGCACTGAATGCACACAACTCATCGATCGATTACCCAAGTATGAGGTGTGGCTTGGATGGCGCCAGCTGGACAACAAGAAAAATGTTCCCCAAGCACTCGTATTTGCCTAATTTGATAGAGTTCATTGTATACGAAAGAAAAATGTTCACTAGTACCTGGACGTCCAACATGCAATGCAATTTACTGAAGCAAGATTCCCAAAAATCTGTTTCCCGGATTTTCGCATCAATAAAATTAAGGAATTTAGTAGTGTAGGTTGCGTGAGTTTGTCGAAATTGTTGCGTTATACACCACACGTGCGAAACAAAACAAAAACAAAAAAAGTTGGAAAATTCGAACAATTCTGTGAAATTGAAAAATTCAAAATGCGAACACGAAGATCCATTTATAAATCTCCTAAAGCAAGTGCTGATGAGTCCAAAAGTTCAGTAGCCAAAAATGTTGTTGACGAGGATGATTACATCACGGGCGAGTCTCAATCAAGTGTGGAAGAAGACAATACTGCAAATACTCAAAGTACCGAAAATGATGGAGAAGAAAAAGACAAAACAGAGTCGAAAAGTATTGAAGATGAAGAAGATTCTGAACAGAGTGAAGACGATGTAGAAAATGAAGATGAATCAGAAGAAGAAGCCTCTGAAGAAGGTGAAGAAATGTTTCAAATCAGCACTGAACCAATGGATGCCAAAGAAGCTTCCGAAGACTCAGACAATGAAAGTGAAGACAATGAGGAAGAAGTAGTCAATGATGATGTTGAGGAATCAGATGATGAAGACATTGAAGCCAATGACATGTTTCAAATCAGTAAAGAACCAACAGAAACAAAAGACGAACCAGAATCCGATTCAGATGTCCAAGAAGAAGAATCTAAAAAATCTAAAAAGCGTAAGAAAATGATGGGTAAAGATGACCGAAAGTATCCAAGATACAATCAAGCAGTTGAACAATCCTTGGAAAAATTCCTTTTCGGCAAAGTGACTCAAAAAGTCAAAGACGAAGAATCAAGTGACGAAGACTCAGAAACTGAAACCAAACAGAAACCTCAATGGTCATCAGTTCAAGCTGCCGATTCAGATTCTGACTCGTCAGAAGATGACTCCAAAGACTCTAAAAAGCTCAAAGCCGCTTGGCATGACGAAGACGACGATGACATCCTGGTCAAAGACGTCACGGAAAGTTATGCCAAAGCCAAAGGAAAACACGGCAAAAAAGAAATTTCCACGGAAAATTACGCCAAATCGCTACGTAAACAATTCACAAGTTTGATGGACAGCCCTCAATGGGCGGATTTGACAATGCAAAAGGAGATCGAAGATTCCGATGATGAATTTTTCCGTGAAACCACGGACGTTTTAGCCAAGAAAGGATCGGTTTTAGAGAAAGAATTCCTGGAATTTCGTAAATTAAAAGATGTCAACATTGCCAGTCATAATGAAGGAGCTATAATTAGGTGTGCTGAATTTCATCCCAATGCTGCCATCGGATTGGTGGCTGGCAACAATGGCACAGCATCCTTGTTTCAAGTCGATGGCAAAGTCAATGCCAAGATCCAAAGTGTTCATTTTGAGAATTTTCCCATCAAAACTGGACATTTCACTTCGGATGGACGTCAATTCTTGGTCGGATCTCAACATTTTGGACATTTTTTCGCTTATGATATGGTCAAAAATGCTACTATTAAAATACCTTTCAAAGAAGATCGTGAACAGAAAAATATGCAAAAATTCGAAGTGAGTCCAGTGGACGATTTGGTGGCTTTTCATGGCAAGTATGGGTACATCCATATGCTGTCCACCAAGAGTCGCTCCAAATTGTTCAGCTTGAAAATGAATGATCGTTTGGAAGCTTTGACATTCAGTCCGGATGGCCAGTACTTGTACTCTTGTGGAGTCGGTGGTGAAGTTTACATTTGGGACCTCAAGAATCAAGAGTGTGTCCATAAGTTCATTGATGATGGGTGTATCAAGGGTACTTCAATATCAGTGTCGAGAAACAATAGGTACATAGCTTGTGGATCGGACTCCGGAGTGGTCAATGTCTACCAAAGAAAAGATTGTTGGACCAAGCATAATCCCAACCCTGAGAAAATAGTTTTGAATTTGACAACGAGTGTGACTTCAACGAAATTCAATCCAACTTCGGAGATCCTTGCCATGGCATCCGAGGTCAAAGACAATGCTGTCAAATTGTTGCATTTGCCATCCATGACGGTGTTCAAGAACTTTCCAAGCTGGAATTACAATTTCAAGCGGCCAAATTGCATCGATTTCTCACTGAACGGAGGTTATTTAAGCGTTGGAAATAATCGTGGAGCGGCCAACCTGTTTAGGATGAAACATTACGGGAACTATTGAAAGAACCGTTGTTAACGTCAAAAATGAAAATATACCTGATATTTTGTACCATTTTGCTTTACTTTACTAAGATTTCGGTCGGAATTGAAGATTCTTTTGTGGGACATTCAAGAGCTGGTTGTGTTGGTGAATTTTCAACTTTTGGATTTTTGACATTTTTGATATCTTTGCTCAATACGCTACTGAACATGAGTAAGATTATTCCAACTTTGATTTTTTGACATTGAAGTAATTTTTCTGTTTTTCAGTTATTACAAGAAACATCGTAAATAACAATAACAAGTAATTTTCCACTTATTTTAACAATTATTCGAATAATTTCTTAATTTCGTTTCTTGTAGTAACAATAACAACGATAATAACAACAATAACAAGTAAGTGTTACTTTTAACGAGAAAAATTTGTAAAAATTTCTAACTTCGATTTCCCCAATTTTTTTGCAGCAACAATAACAACAAGTAAGTGAAATTTTACCACACTAAAATTGTGAAAATGGCCAAAAATGAGTGAAACTTCATTTACCAAGGAGTGAACAGTTTTACGAAGGAGTGAAATAAAACGCGAAAACAGTGTAACAATTTCACCTTTAGTTGAACAAAGTGCTATGGCCAAAAATGTCAGCTACTGGAAAAGTGTCAGATTTATTAGTGCTATCTCCGTTAAAATAGGGCCTGGTATTTACTGAAAGTGAAAATTCAGAAAATCCAGAAAATCTAAACAGAGAATGAGAGCTACTGCAGTTGCTACAGCAACAAATGTAACTGCCGCCATAGTTCTCATTGATGGCAATAAATCATACATTGATGTATTGATATTGATACTTTGTTGGTCAGATCGGTCTGACCTGTCTGATCGGTCTGATTGCTCTGATTGGTCAGATGCAGATGAATCGCTTTCAAAGTCACGTTGTTGCATACTGCTTTCACATTGTTGAATGTGAATCTCATTTAATTGGGAGCGTCGTTGTTGAATATGCTGTCTTTCAGTTGGCACAGCAGGTGTACCATCAATGGTCCTTGCTTTCATGACGTTGTGAACTTGGTTGTGAATGTTTTTAACTTTTTTCAAAATCCAATTAAGGCCTCCTTTTCCTTTTCTTTTTATTTTGTATCGCTTGCCATCTTCTTTTAGTTTGATTCTAAACGGACGCAAAGTAGCATTCTTATTCTCTATGTAATTACGGACATCGTCTCCGTATTTCTCCATCTTGGTAAGTTTCTCCTTTTCTTTGAATATCTCTTCCACAGTCGGAATACCTTCTGTACCATCAGATTGGATGATCTTAGACAGGAGAATCTCTTTCTCTTTTCGAAAACTGGCTAAGCGAGACTTATAGCAATCAATCAATCCTTGGTCTCTTAATTCCGTTAGCTTGTCTTCTTCATTGCTAATAAGGATTTCCATGTAGGGTTCAAAGCCATCATTGATAGGAAGCAAACTCTGTTTGTTCAAGAATACAGCAAACATCACTTGTGCTGCCTCAACCATCGTTATTTCCATTTCGATCTCTTTTTGCTGCTTGGTGCACAATTCTATCGACTTCAATAGTTTCTCCCTTTCATTGACAGCTTCGTCCAATTGTGTTGAGATCTCCAAATTGATCCTTTTCATAGGTACTATTTTGGCATCATATCGAAGATGAAGATGTTCTTTCCAAGAGTGGTTGCAGTATTGGCAGAATTCAGTGATTCTACGCCATGTGTCCCACATGGCATAGCAACGTGCCAATTCAGGGTGACCAAGACACTCGGGTTCAACCACTCTACCTAATTTGCATTTTTTGTGACAGACTTGTACATAATCCTTTTGGAAATGAGTAGTTCCATCGATAGGAACATCCTTTGCGCATTGAAAGCAAACAGTTTTTGGATGATCAATGTCCTTCCGTTCCATTGTATTAACCATCCTATACAGGTCTTTCTCCAGGGCTTTTGTCAACTTCCCTTTGTTTTCAATTTTCTCCTTCAACTCTATACAACTTTGTCGTGAGATTTCCATTGCTTGTGTAAATCTGGCTAGTGGCTGAGCCAACTCAATGCATACTTTTCTAGCCTGATTCACAGAAGTGGTGCTTTCAACCACATGTGGCTTCATTTCGATTGCCCTTTCAAAAAGTTCTTGGGTCTTGTCATGGGCAATCTTCCAACTTTCTGAATACGTTTCCAACTTCGATGCATCATGAAGGTCATTGATGGCAATGGCTAAGTAACGAAAAGCTTCATTGTCAAAACAAAACCAATTGCTTGGAGTACAAAATAATCCGTCTTCTTCGTGCTTTTTGATCATATTTTTCAATGGTTGTAGCGTATCTCCTGGTCTATAATCTGTTCCTCTTGTATTGGTGAACACCCATAGTATATTTCTCGCGGCATCCTAAAAATAAACTTATTAAACTTATATTATCAAAAGAAAAACTTTTTTGGCCATAGTGTGATTCTGCTAATCATGGTTCAAATACATACACATCGGTTTGGAGTTTGCTTACCTTGTGAAGGTGAGTAAACAGTTCTTTGATGCAGTATCTAAACATTGGAGTCAACCTAGAATTGTTTGGCTTCAATAGGATACAAATTGCGTGTAATTGTTCATAGCTCATTAGATGAGTTAATATCTTGTCAAAGTGGTCTCTGTCGACTTTATCTCCCCTTGGATCTCCAACTCCGGGCGTATCAATGAGGTGAATCAGACAGTTCTTTTCTTCGTACCACAATTCAAATGTTCTGGGCCTTTGAGTCACAGAATGGCCATCTGCATTAGCAAGTTCGCATTCATCTGAGTCCTCGCCAACTTTTATCTCATGCTCACCGTCATCTGATACATAATTAAAGGTTGATGGTAGCATGATAATGGGATCATTTTTGATGGCATCTTTGAGGTTCTCGAAATTCATGTAGTTAAAAATACCATTGATCCAAGTTGATTTGCCAACTCCGGTTTCGCCCAAAATGAGAATGTTGTAACACTTAACTGGCATTAGTCTATCAACTTGCTCTTGAAAATGTTCCATCTTTTGGTAGGGAACATACTGTAAGCCATGATGATGGGACTTACATTTGAAAAGTGGTACAAAAAGTACTGATTTGACTGTTACTTCACACTTGGTACAGACCAGAGCCTGGTGGGTAATATCGAACCATATCATATTTTTACACTTGCGGCAATTCCAGTTTCTTTTGTCGGGCTCACAATCGGATGTATTCCTGAAAAGAAAAGAAAAATAAGCTTGACAACCCAAACCCATCTTTTTGACCGCGATAAGCCGCCTTGTTATGGTCGAATACATCTAGACTTTTAAAACTTTTTTAGTCTTATTTACCTCTCAAAAATAGATGGACATTTGATTTCTAGCAATGCACGATTTGGTGATATAGTAGAACAATGTTGGCCAAGTGACATGTCAATCAAATTCCATGAAAATTCCTTTTTGTAATCCTGATACACGTCCTTCTGGATAACATTACCGTTCCAGTACCGATGACAAATGCTTAGGACTTGTACATCAGCGTTGGAAAATTCAGATTCCATCCAATAGAATAGGACGTTATCGTCTTTGATGGATTTCTTCAATTGAAGAAAGCAGTTGAGGTAATCATAAAATTGTTCATCCGGTTCTTCTTCAAATATATTTGTGTAAAATATGTATTCCCGAAAGTCTGTAACGTCATGGCTAGGGTGCGTTTCAATTTTAGACTTCAGGATATAACTTTCTTTGCAGACATAAATCCCCATATCTTCTGCTAGTTTGAAATTTTCCATCGTCTCCAATATGCTTTGGAAAGGAAGTAGTGTTTTTTCCATTGAAGATGACCCCAAAAGTCCCAATTCGACACTTGCCATCCATTCATCAAGAGATTTAGCGTCCGTTTTGCCAGATTTGACCTGATACAACACATCTTTCAATTCTCCCATAAGCTTCGCTTTCATCCGTATGGCCTTGTTTTTCAGTTCTTCAACGTTTCTTCGTTCTTTTTGAGGAACATATTTTGGATTAGCTTCCACTTCTTGAGCCAAACTTTTGTACCTCAGCAGATTATCGTCCAGGATTTGACATTGTTGCATGATAGCTGTAAGTGTTTCTTGAGCCAAACTTTGGTAAATGATATTGACATTGCGCTCTATTTGGAACATTTTTCTTACTTTGGACAGTGGTGTCAAGGTCAATTTCATGGGTTTTCCAATCCCTTTGCCAGTTTCTTTAATCATTTGGGGTAGCTTGCTCATTTTCACCATTGCATCTTCATATGTTCTGGGAATACCTTCAGTGTCTGTGTTGCCAACATCACAGCTCCAGTGGTATTCAAAGTTGACATTTTCCTCTCTATTTTTGTTAGTGACGGACCCAAGGTCAAAACCTCCTGATACCTTAAAGAACTTGTCCAAGTTGCCAAATTGGGCTTTCAGGGATCCTTGAATAGTTTTTTTGTGGTCTTCATCAGTGTAGGAATATTTGGTGGTGACTAATCCTTTAGCTCCATATTCTACACCAGTGACTACATGCGTAGCCAAAGACTCTTCTTCTTCAAGTGCTTTGAAATCGATGAACTCTTTCAAATGTCTCAACCGAACCTCATGGGCTTCCGTTACAATGCAAAACTTGAGGGTGAACGATGAGGAATTGCTGGTAGAGCTGTCTTCTTTGAGGAACTTGGCAGACCCCGATGGAGTTACCCAACCTCCCAAAATGTTCAATGAAAGTTCAGCTTCTACGTTGAAAAAATCGTGCTTTTCTTTCAAACTCTTCGACTCACAAAGGCCATAATCTGTGTTAGCAATCATATCGTCGACCTCAATTTTGTCCTCTGGTAGATTCGACAGGAAAATGGTGTCAGTCTGAAAAAAATGAAGCTTTTTGTATAACAAATGGTACAAAACTACACTTCTTGTACTTACATGGATTTGATCATTTCGAATATCATAAAATTGTCCAACTTTAACTCCACGTCCCAAAGCTTCTCTGGTGATGATTTGATTATCAACGTGTTCCATTCTGATGAAGAATTTCGAATTTCGAACTTGTGAGTATGTCAGTATGAATCTTTTTTTAATGCTTCTTTTGCAGATAAATGTGAGTCATCTTTTCAAGACATCAGCATGATCTGAACTAAATGCATGATCGCCTTTTTTCTGTTTAGCTTAGCTTTGGCGCTGCATTGGAACTTTGCCCTTGTTTAGGCAAATCTTAAAACATATTTTGGCGTCCACTTGATTTCTGTATGTCTGCCTGAAGCTTTTACAAAGCAAAAGTCTTCAAAACCGTTTGAGGTCAAGGTCTCAAAAGGTATTTAAAAAGGTCAGGATTGTCCCCCAACAACATGCTAAAAGACTACTTAGACATCTGACATACTGAACACACCTAGGACATGACGGGAGGCCTTGCAGAACGGAAGAAGTCGCCGGAGTATTCGGCTATTTTTCACTTAGTATGTAGAGCGTTATCTTCTCCTCAGTACAAGTACGAACATCCGTCTGCAAATTTCCTAAAGCGGAGCGATCAAGGCTAAAAGGGTCGAGGGAGCGAAGTGCGAATGTTTCAATTTTTGACCGCGAGTATCGAAGCTTCGTGGTCCTAAAGATTGAATCTGTCGCTAATGTCCAAAAAAGGTACGTGAGGAGCATGGAGGACATTGGAAGAGTAAGATTTGGTGCATGGTTGGGAGAGGAAAGGGGCATCTGCTCCGCTACACTACCCACAATCCAGATACATTGGTAAATCCGGACACCTAAATAATGTTTAGAAAAGGGTCTCATCAGTTATTTTAAAATTGGCCAAGCAAACTATTCAAACTAGTCAAACTAGTCAAACATCCAACGTAAGCACATTCTGCAAACTACTGAACGAGTGGAAACGTACTATAAAATTAGCGGGGTCATGATGATCGAAGCGAAATGAGTCACCATTTTCATTTAATATGAGCGATTTGAATATGAATTTACAGTTCCCTTTTGTTTTTCTTTAAAATATGCATCTGCATCTACCCATCGAACGTAATTAATTTCACATTTTATCTTACGCAACATTATATTCCACTTACTATTTTAACAATTATTCGAATAATTTCTTAATTTCGTTTCTTTTAGTAACAATAACAACGATAATAACAACAATAACAAGTAAGTGTTACTTTTTAACGAGAAAAACTTGTCAAAATGTCTAATTTCGATTTCCCTAATTTTTTGCAGCAACAATAATAACAAGTAAGTGAATTAAAAGATTAAAATTAATTGAAAATGTCTCATTTGAATTTTCGCGCCAAAAATGTAAAGCAATTACAAAAAGTCTGGTAACTCTGAATGACCTTTTCAATGAGCGCGTCTATTTTAGGTAAAAATGAGACTTTTTGATTGATTTTCAAACAGTGTAAATTTTTGGCCAAATTCTAATTTTTCATTCTTTTCAGCAATAACATGAATGCTGGAAAAAGGTTCGCAAAAACGATAGGATGGACGCAAACCCTAAACGGACTGAATGACCACCTCAAAATGGTCGATAAAGTCATCCACAAAGTATACCCAAACTGTCACCAGGCCTACCAATGCCACATGATCTCACAAATCTACGACTTGATTCCGGATTCCAAATTATGATTCTTTACAAACTTTAACATGACGTATTATTTTGGATATTTTAAAAGGTCGTAAATACAGGAATTGTAGAAGATATCATCAATTAGATTCTCATTCACTTTCGGCCTCGTCTTCTTCGACCGGTTCAGCCTCTTCAACCTCTTCTTCGGCGTCACTATCAATGAACTTTTTCCTGATATCTTTGGACTCTTTGTGAACAATTCCATTTTTTTCGTCCTCTAACACTTGTTGAAATTCAGCCTTTTGTTTGATATAACGTTCTCGGTCTTTTTCTGCCCTGGCTTCATATTTAGATTTATGAGAAGGATCAGCATCCGCCCACCTTCTGCCCAATTCTTTGGCGATATCACCAACAGCAAAGTTTGGATTTGCTGCTCTGACTTTTGGACGTTCGTCACTGGCGTAATGGAAGAATGCAGACCTGAAATTGAAAAAAAAAAAAAATCATAATGTTGCAATTTGACGAGTTTTTCCACTAAAAAGAATTTTGAAATATTTGAGTCAAAAAATTCCGGGAATTGAAAACAAGACACGATATAAATCAGGCAACAATTTTGCAATTTCACGAGTTTTTTCGGAAATTGATTTTGAATTATTTGAGTAAAAAGTCCGGGAATTGAAAACAAGACAAGCACAACTCAAGGCAACAATTTTGCAATTTCACGATTTTTTCAAAAAAATCTTCTAAAAAAGCTTACATTGATCGTTTAGGTGCTCTTGGATCTTTGGGTTTTCTAGCCTTCCTTTTCTTTGGTACATCTGGATTTGTCTGGCTGTAAGTGTTCAATTCGGTTGCAAACCTCTTCTTGTCAAGCTCGGCCATATGATTGAATTTACTCTGTTCTTTGCTCGTCATTGTCCTCCATCGTTCGCCACATTTTTTGTTGAACTGTAAAGGATCACATTGTTCATCGGGGAACCGTTTCGCATGTTCTTCTCTGCAAACTGTGACAAAGTAGGAAAAGGCATTCTTGGCACCTTTGGGGTAACCAGCAAATGAGTCTACGCCCGATCCAGCCTTTCCGCGAGGCATATTTAAAGCTTAGAAAATCTCTTTTGGAAAAATGTAGATCGTAAATCACTTGATTTGACTCCAAACTGATCTATCGCGAGTTGAGAAAAAACATTTAAATTGATCGATGACACTTTGGGAGATTTCTATAGAAATGGCCAAATTCTTGCTGAAAAATGCCAAAAATGGCTACAAATTGAATTCAATTGTCTGGTAATTTTGATTCTCATTGCGGTTTCACAAACTTTCTGGGGCAACAAAATCTGATTAATTTTTTTTAATTGACATGTATTTCTATTTCTTCGGTTCAAAAATGTCTTTTGATCTTAAAATTTTTCATTTTCATACAGTACCATGGTAATCTTAAAGTTAGATTATTCTTGAACAACGCTTGAATATAAAAAATCAATAGAAGATTGTCCCTAAATGAGTCCATTTTTGATAGAAATCAACTACAAAAAATAAGGCAACATTAGTCTGAAAAAACTTCGAATTTTAGAAAATTGATTGATTTGATTTTCCTACTGATTTTCTTACCGAAAGAAACTATTTTTTAAATTTTGTTTTTGATTTTTCAGGAAAAATTAACAATTTTTTAAGTCTTGCGTAACAAAATCAGACAGCTTGACTTGATCATTCGGTCCCTCAATTACCAAAACAAAACGCGGCCTCTCAGCAAAGAAGAACACGGGAGCGGGGAGCTGAGCTGAGAAAAAAAGCTTCAAAACGTCAACAAAGAAAGAAATTTTGAAAAAAATCCATTCAAAATGGGCGTCTTTCCTGGCAGCGAAGGTGGTCCCCGAGGACCGCCAATGCACCATCATGGCGGAGGCCACGGAGGCTTTCGGCCCAGAGGTTACACAGGTTTCAATGTGCGGCAAAGTCGTCCTCCAATGCCAGATTCTGGAATGCCTCCTGGTATGCAAAATTCCGATGACTTCGATGGAAAAAGACCAAGAAAAAGTGTCATGCGGAAGACTGTGGACTACAATTCGTCATTTATGGGAATGGTAGAACGCAGGATTTGGCAACGGGATTTTCGAGACAAAAGAGCTTTGCAATCCGATGTGTTGCATTATCCAACCCTTTTGCCTCCTGTCGACAGTCCTGAAAATCCAGCTAATGCAACCACTACCAAGTTTGTCAAGACAGCTACTAATAAAATGAGGTGTCCGGTCTTTTGTCTGGATTGGACTCCTGAAGGCCGTCGATTAATTACTGGAGCTTCGAGTGGTGAATTTACTTTATGGAATGGATTAACATTCAATTTTGAAACTATTCTTCAGGTAATTTACCTTAACAAATATTTTGTTTTATTTTGAAATGTTTTTTTCGTCAAATGAGAAGGGATGTAGTAAAATTAGGCGTTGTCCTAAGTCAATTGACGAGTTTATTTCGGCAAATTTTTCTAAGCGATTTTATTTATTTTTAGGCACATGATAGTCCTGTCAGAGCGATGAAATGGTCGCACAACGATACTTGGATGGTTACGGGTGACCACAGCGGTTATATCAAATATTGGCAGTCCAACATGAACAATGTCAAAATGTTCCAAGCTCACAAAGATCCAGTCAGATGCGTGAGTTTTGCTCCAACCGATGCCAAATTTGCATCTTGTTCAGATGACGGTACAGTGCGTGTCTGGGACTTTTTCACTTGTGTTGAAGAAAGAGTTTTACGCGGTCACGGATCCGATGTCAAGTGTGTCGATTGGCATCCAAGCAAAGGACTCTTGGCCTCAGGCTCCAAAGACAACCAGCAACCTGTCAAGCTTTGGGAGCCCAAAACGGGCAAAGTGTTGATGACTCTACACGCTCACAAGTCAACCGTGATGGACATCAAATGGAACAAAAATGGAAATTGGTTACTCACAGCGTCTCGAGATCATTTACTTAAAATCTTTGACATTCGCAATACCAAAGAGGAATTACAGACTTTTAGGGGCCACAAAAAAGAAGTATCAACAGTGGCTTGGCATCCAGTCCATGAAGGGACTTTTGCTAGTGGTGGATCAGATGGATCAATCATGTTTTGGGCCGTGGGTGCTGATAAGGAAGTTGGAGCTATCGAAGCTGCTCACGAGTCAATTGTGTGGGCCTTGTCTTGGCATCCAGCAGGTCACATTTTGTGTTCAGGATCCAATGATCATAATTGCAAATTTTGGACGCGAAATCGTCCTGGAGATTCCATGAGAGACAAGTACAACTTGAATACTATGCCAGCATCTGCCGCCGATGCTGATGACGTGGCTGGCGTGGCTGATAGCAACCAAATCCCAATGATACCTGGCATGGCTCCAGAAGATCGTGTTGAAATTCCTGGTGTCAGTTCCGATCTCAGTCGAGTACCTCCACCCTTGAACCTTGGAAACCATCATCAGAACCCGAATACAATTCCACTTCGAAGTCAACCTGAAATCGAAATCGATCATGGAGGTCGCAAAAAGATGCCTTACTCCAAACCCATTCCCAAAAATTTCCAAAATTCCTGGAACGACATCAACTCAGGTCCACCTCCATCCTCACAGCATCCAGGTTCACATCCGATGCATCCACAACATCCACATCAACAACAAAATAATCCAGATTTCATTCCTCCAGACTGTTTAAGCTTGCAAGAATTGCAACGTCAAGCCACGGCCATTGTGGCCCATTCAAACGTCTTTCCAGTATTGCCCGGATCCAATCTCTTTATGTCTATTGTTGGTGGCGAATATGCCGTTAAAGAAGTTCTCAGCAGAGAATTTCTCCTGTGATGATTTTTTGAAAGAAATTAAGAAAGAATTTATCCATGACCGATCAAAAAATCTGCTAGAGAAATTATCTCCCTAAAAATGCTTTTTATTTCTTTACAGAAAATCATGGCTTCATTCAACAGTAATCTCAGTGTACCGGATGTCAAAAGGGAACCAGAAATGGTCATCATGCCAGCCTCGGTAGCCTCAGTGGTGTCAGCAGCCTCAGCCTCAATGGGCTCCTCAGGAGTATCTTTGACACAAGCTGGACCAGCAGTAGCCTCTGGAGCAGTTCCAAATATGCAAATGAAAAGTGAGAGATTGAATGGCTATCCGGATGACGGAGGTGGACCTCCTCTGGATGGATCCTCATCATCCCCATCTGCAGCAGCTTGGCCTTCAAATACCAGAAATGATCTACAGTGTTGCTTATTAGATAATGGTCGGCGGTGTTCCAGGATTGCCGGCAATGCATCTTACAACAAACGTATTCAAAAGACTGTAGCTCAAAAGAAATTGAAACTTCAATTGGACAATAGCGTAAGTTGACAAAAAAAATTGTCAAATTCATCGGTGAAAAAAACAGAACAATTTGACGATATTTTTTTGTTCTTGTACTTCGCAGAAAAAAAAAACTCGTTAAATTGAAACATTCTTCAGTTTACCAATCTAAAACCACTTCGAACTGATAAGATTATTTTTCCTTAGAAAAATTCGTCAAATTGAAACATTCAAAATTGAATTAGTATAAAACCAGAATAGAGAAAAAGCTCGTTAAAATGAAACGTGAATCAGTGCAAAACGATAGCAATTTGACGAAATTTTTTGTTCAAAAAGGAAAGTCATTTTAAGATTTTTTTTTGGAAATTCCAGGCTGGCCATATT
>LT728016.1:38496-72931 GCA_900157175.1 Oithona nana
TTTTTGTCCAAAAATTCAACTATGATTTTCCCGAGAAAAATTGTTTTGGGTAAAAACTCGTGAAAATTCTGCAGTTTTGGACTTTTTTGCTGTTGACAACTTTGATTTCACGAGAAAAATTGTCAAAAAAATTTTGGGTGAAAAACTCGTGAAAATGTTGGGGATTTGCACTTTTTAGTTGTTGACAACTTTGATTTCCCGAGAAAATTGTAGAGTTTTGTCAAAATTGAATTTTTGGACAAAAATTTGACTTTTCGAATAGTGTGTAAAATTACCGATGTGACTATGACCACCACGACAAGCCCATTGTAATCCAGTATTTCCAGACTTGTCAGCTTGATTCACCGGGATCTTGTTCAACAAGCACTCTTCCAAAAGCTCAATGTTTCCACGTTTGCAAGCATCATGAAAGGGATTTGGTTCGTCATCATCGCCTCCATCTTTGGATTTGTTCAAGAAATTGGCGGGGACAAGTCCCTCTTTGCCTCTGCACCTGGCTTTCCACCATTCCGGATCGGTTGTCCAATCAAGGATGTAAAGTAAATCACCTTCTTCAAAAGACAACTCGTCGACTTCTTTGGCAACGTAGGCGAAATTGGCGCGTACGAATTTGGCTTTACGAGGCTTGGGAGCCATTGGAGGCCTCTTTGGTGGTGGTCCCGGAGGGTTCATTTTTCAAACTTTTCTTATCAAGGAGGACTAGGAACGATAATGATTCATCCTGTGCAGCTGCTATTATCGCAAGGAAAACAAAATGCAGCACAACAAATCATTTGCAAGAAAATGTCAAAGATTTGGAAGTTGCTAAACAATTTATTTGAATTTTCACGCCAAAAATACTTATATCCGCCAATTTAAAAAATGTTTGAATTTTCGCGCCAAAAATGGCCACAGTTGAATAAGCGGAATAAAATCTTTATTTTTGGCGCGAAAATTCAATTACCTTTTATTCGCTCACAATAATACAATTATGTAAAATTAAATACGAATTTAATTTGTTGATTTCAAACTAAGGCCATGAAATAACTTGTCTTGGTTTTTTTCCTAGTTTCTTCCTTTTGGGAGTAGATTCTTCTGGTAATTCTGTGGCCATTTTTCCTTCATTTGAAGACTTTTCAAGTTGGTTTCGAAGCTTTTCAATCGCTATTTGATGCATATTACAATGTGCTTCAAGCTGGTTTTGAAGGCCACAAATTTTGGATTGAGATTCATTCTTGAGTGCATCCAGTCTTTCTTTTTCTTCAATCAACTCTTCAGCTTTGGTCTTGAGTTCTTCATGTTTGTGTTGAAGGCTTTTGACAACTTCTTTATGTTCCTTGACCTTCTCTTCATACTTTTGATTCAAGTTAAAAAAAGCCCTTTTTAACGATTGTAGACCGTTTGCCTGACGATGCATCTCTTGAGTGTTTTCGTGATGGGTCAGACATTCAGCCTTGAGTTTATCCCTTTCTTGAATCAGCTCATAGAGTCGGCTTCCCATTTTGACTTGATATTCATATTTGAGTTTATCCCTTTCTTGAGTCAAGTCATTTTTCTGATGATACAAATTCACAACAGACTCTTGAAGCTCTTTATGTTTTTGTTGAAGGCTTTTGACAATTTGATCATGTTCTTTGACCTTCTCTTCATACTTTTCATGCAAGTCTATTGATTGTAGCTCCTCTTTATGGCACTGCGACCCTTCAACTTTTTCAAGATGTGTTCGACATTCAGTCTTGAGTCTAATAAGCTCTATGGTCTTGAAATTATCCATCTCTTGAGTCAGCTTATTGATTTTATGACTACTAACTTTTCTAACATTTTCTGTCTCATTCAAAGACTCGTCAAGTTTGTTTTGAAGGATTTGGATTTTGGATTGACATTCAGTGTTGATTTTATCCATTTCTTGAGTCAGCTTTTGAACTTTGCTTTCTGATTCTTTTAACTGTTTCTGCAGGCTTTCAATTTCAGTTACTAGATCCAGATTGGCCTGGATTCTTCTCTGTTCAATCACACTCTCTGTTGTTTTGGAAGATTTTTCAAGCTCCATATGAAGGCATTTCGCGTAGATTTGAGATTCAGTAGCCACGAAATAGCTTGTCTTTTGTGAGTTTTTTTTTGCACATTTGGTCAGTCTCTTCTTTTTTGAGTTAGGAACTTCTGATACATTATTATCCATTTTCCGCTTCAAGCTCTGATTTCCTTTAGTCTTCAATTTTTCAATAAAATCTTCCTTGTCCCGTTGTTCATCAAAATCTTCAATCTTCCATTCTTCAGTAAAATCTTCTAAATCAAAAAACTCTTTTACAGTGTTTTTCGTAGACTTATCAAGCTGATTTTGAAGCCTTTCAATTTCAATTTGAGATTCTATCTTGACTTTTCCCAGTTGAACTCTTTCTTGGACGATGTTGTTCATGTTCAACCTAATTTCAGCCACTTCCTTTGCCCTTTCTGTTGCATTCAAAGACTCTTCAAGCTTGCATTGAAGGCTTTCAATTTGAACTTGATGCAGACGATCTGATTCTTCTGCTTTGGTCTTGAGTTTATCCAAGTTTGTATTAAAAGACTCTTGAAGGCTTTTGACTACTTTCTTATGTTCTTTAATAATCTCTTCATACTTTTGATTCAAGTTTTTTACTGTATTTTTTTCTTCATTTATCTGGCACTGCAACTCTTTAACTTTTTGACGAAGTGTTAGACATTCAGTCTTGAGTGCTTCCAGTCGAAGTCTTTCTTCAATCAACTCTGCAGCCTTTTGATCATTTGTTAGGCATTCAGACTTGAGTTTATCCTTTTCTTGAGTCAGCTCATGGATTAAAGCAGAATAGTTTCTGGTAACTTCATTTATACTTTCAGCTTTTTTGGAAGTCATTTCCAGCTGCTTTTGAAGGTTTTCTATTATGACTTGTGATTCGTAGTTTTCTTGAGTCTGCGTTTTGATGATGTTACGACCTACTTCAAGCTGGTTTTGAAGGCCTTCAATTTTGCTTTGAGATTGAATTTTGAGTACAACCAGTCGAACTTTTTCTTTATCCAACTCTTTAACTTTTTCAATGTGTTTCATATATTCATTCTTAAGTTTATCCTTTTCTTGAGTCACACTCTCTGTTGTTTTGTTAGATTTTTCAAGCTGGTTTTGAAGGCTTTCAATTTTGGATTGAGATTCAGTCTTGAGTTCCTGATGAACTCTTTCTTGAAATTCCAAAGACTCTTGAAGAGCTTCAAGCTTACGCTGGAGACTTTCATTTTTAAGTTGATATCTTTTCACAACTTTTGTGTCTTCCTCGGCCCTCTTTTCATGCAGAAGATTTGATTCTTTGAGCTTGTCCATCTC
Source organism: Oithona nana (assembly GCA_900157175.1). Lineage (NCBI taxonomy): Eukaryota > Metazoa > Arthropoda > Copepoda > Cyclopoida > Oithonidae > Oithona > Oithona nana. The sequence continues at coordinate 41,810 of LT728016.1, forward strand.
CGCTTTTTTCCTTGCCAAGTTTGTATTAAAAGACTCTTGAAGCTCTTTATGTTTGTGTTGAAGGCCTTTGACAACTTGATCATGTTCTTTGACCTTCTCTTCATAGAATTTATGACTTTCTTGGGTCAGCTTCTTAACGTTGCTTTCTGATTTCTCAAGCTTGTTTTGAATCAATTTCAGATTCGCCTGGATTCTTCCCTGTTTAATCATCAAAGCTTTATCTTCTTCCAAGTCTTGTACTTGACTAATGAGGCTTTCACATTTAGTTGTCAAATCATTCTTTTCTTTTGATATTTCACGAAGTTTGGTGAATCCCTGTTGAATCACCAAAGCTTTGTCTTCTTCCAAGACTTGTACTTGCCTAATCAGGTTTTCACATTTACTATCCAAATCAATTTTTTCATTTGATATTTCACGAAGTTTGGCCTTTATGGTGTCATTTTCTTTGCATTTGGAAATAAGGTTGGTTCTGCAAACCTTCAACTCATTTGTCCTGGTTTGAAGGGTTTGCTTGAGAGCCTTGTTTTCGTTGGTGAGGTCTTGCATCATTTTTTCAACGTTTGCAATGGTCATATTTTTTACATCAAATGGACAGTCTGTTTCAACTTTGACATCCTTTTCTTCAAACTGGATAGTCAATGAACCGTCCACATCTACCATCTCTGTTGGCCTTTTGGTGTCTTCATCTTTCTCTGCCTTTATGGTCACAGAATCGTCCACTTCAACTATCTCAATTGGTCTTTCACTACTACCTGCTTCTTTCTTGACCTTAAAAATGGTCAGATCTTTTTTATGCACTAACTTTGCTTCCATCTTTTAGTTTGCTTCTATGTTTTTGTTTTTTTACATTTCAGCAGACGTACAGAGTTGCTGAGGTGAAGGTGGAATTGCGCAATATTGGAAATAGGTGACGAGCGAGGGACCGCTTACATGTAGGAGGGAGATAACACAACAGGTAGGTCTTGGTCGCAGACAAGGATATAGAGCTCTTATTCCTTGGTCGCAGACAGGAGGAACTAACAAATAAGACGCATAAGTAGCTTTTCATCGGTATATTTTTGAGCAATGTGTCAATATAACACTTTGTCTTTCTTTGGGATTGACTGAAAGTAGTAGAGAGATATAATTCTGAAACTAAGTAGGTATCGTATCTATTAGAAAAGGAAGACATACCTTTGAATTTAAGTTTGGCCATATCAATGAATGGATGAAACTTCCTATTGTAAAGGTAGTAGAGTATGAATTGTAAGATTGTAGCCAACAGTAAAAAGAATGGAAACCCAATTGCCAATAGCTGGATAATTTGGTAAGCTTCTAATTCTTCATCAAAGTAACCAATGGTGTTGTCTAGGAAGTCATGCCTTGCCTTCACATTCACAGCTATAATCATTAATGTTACATTGAATAATCTGAATGTGACGTTCAGTAATCTTTACCAAATACCCAAACTGGAATCATCATGAGCAAATGTTTGCCAAAATTAGCCAAGATGGTAAAACCCATTTCATAATTAACCATTCTTTGCTTAATAACATATTCGGATATGGTTGCAGGTAAATCATCCCAATCAAACATAGGAGCAGGAATCTGGCAATTTTCTGCTGCATTTGTAAAGGCTTCAATATAATTTTGATGTTTATATGACACAGGATTAGAAAGCCTCTTTACAATCCAGACAATAAAGATATGAAGAAACCTAATTATCCAAAATCCATACAGAATGGTTTCCAAACTGAAGTAAGTGTAGATGGTCAGAGGTGGTGGGATTGGATTCTTGCGATCTGTATAATTGAACCTGGTCAAATCTGACCAAGGAAACTGGATATCAGAAAAGTAACACAAGTCAGTTGTAACATTGATAGAAATCCCATTCCATTGATAGTAATTATATGGGTCAACAATTACATTGTAAGGTGAAAGTTCGCCCTGGTAGTGACGTAAAGTGGACAGCAATCCCAAGGATGGTGTGACAAAAATGATGTTTGTGGAAATTGTAAGCAACATAGAAGTGGACACATAAAAGAAAAGAGTTGCTTTTGCACTTAAAGAAAAATTTGCCTTAGTCCAAGACATTCTTTTACAATAAGAATTGAAAGCTGAGAAAAAAGTCCAAATGTAGGTTAGGAAAAGTAAAGCTTCAGGTGGGATATTGAAGGGCATCTTTGGTGCATTTTCATTCGAAGTCTCATCAAATATTGCTTCAAGACCATCAGATATTCTTGTTGGTGAAATTGAGAAGAGAAGCAAAAGAATTGAAAAGGTCAGTTGCAATGGATTTTCTATCCCTAATTCTGTTCTGACAAAGTTGGCTGAAAGTTTTCTTATTTTATGTAGGTTTGTTGTAATAGTCTTAACTTGGCTTTGGTGGCAATTCTCTAGTTCCATCATGGTCTTGTTTTCAATGATGATCAATAGGAAATGTAGTAAGGGAAAGACAGCTATGATAATGACAAAATTGGCTATGGTTCCAAAAGGTAGATTGAAGACATCAGGATTCAAAGCTACGTTGATAGAAGCCAAAATGAAAGGTATGCAAAAGCTTCCAATCAGTGATCCAAGAATCCATTTGAAAAACAAAGTACTGTTCCTCAAGTACTCTCCCAAAGCAACTATTAGAAAAATATCTTTTGCAATATCACCATAATGGCTATACAATCTCATACTCAAAGTAACAACATAAAGAACAAACTTGAAAGATTTTCTGAAAATAAAAGAAGTATAAATGAAGTAACGTATTAGAATTTTGTTTGGTACATACTGTTTTTTCAATGGATTGATAGAAGATTCCTTTTCAGCAATGTCATTCAAGATAGCTTCATAAAGTGAACCTTGTAATTGTGACTGCAATTGAAAATTTTTCATGCTTGAGTTTTGAATTAGAATTGTAAGATACAAACTTGAAGGCAAAGATGGGTTTTTGCAATATCCTTATCGTGAAGTGAAAGCTCCCAGTCATAAAATAAGCAATTGAACTCTATCCTATTCTCATCTTCTTGAATAATTGCTAAATTGGTTCTTAAAGCTGATGTTTTATGATTTCTATCAATTAACATTTCTCTAAATGATTTCACATCCACTGACTCCTTTCGACCAAGAATTTTGGAGAACCAATTCATCTTTTGAGGCTTTGAATTGGTGTCACTCAATACTTTTTCTGTTGTGATTGGATCAAGCAATGTCTGGAATGCAATAAGTATTTTAATATTTACATAAAAAGAATGTAGAACTTGAAATACTTTTAGACTTTTCAGGACCATAGAGATGTCATTATTATGAAGTCTTTTCAAAAGTTGCAGAAAAGCTTGGTTGGCTGTTTTCTGAAGCTTGGTACCTTGACTCACAACAACAACAGGACACAAACTATGCAAGCTTGCAGGATCTACTTTAGCATTGATGATCTCCATAAGATGTCCTTTAAACTCTTTTCTATCAGAAATGTCAATTGATGCCACAACCAAAATTGCAATTGCCAAGAGGATGACAAGTCCAAAAATTGTTGCAATGATAAGAGTATCCTTATTGACTTTGCAACCTTCTTCATCTGATCTATCCTCACATTCAACCAATCCATTACATCTGACAGCTTTAATCCAAACAGTTTTACCATTGAAAATATTGGCAGCTTTGCATGTTAGATCACTTGCAGAAGATGGAAAGTATTCTAAACATGTTTCCAGCTTTTCATCAGAACTGTCAGGACATTGTGGGATTCCATCACATGATTGCAGGCTTTCTATACAAAGCTGATAGCTCTTTCCGTTGGAGTCTGTATAGTTAGAACTACATTTAAAAAACGAAGTGGCACTATTGACCTCGCAAGTACCATAGAATTGTCTAAAGATGTGAGTTTAAAAAACGTTAAATATATGCGTAGCCTCAGTTTTACAATAACAAATGCTCACCCCATGGTATCATCGAAAAGTTCCTGAAAAACTTCCCCAACAGCTGGATGTTCTTTAGCTCTGAAAGATTGGTCCATGATCATTTTCCTGACCAAAATAGTCATACCAATTTCACTTCCATCTAACAAGTCACAGTTGTAGTAAGAAGGACCCTGTTGGAAAACAGCTGTTACTATTTAAATTTCAACTAAGATAAGGTTTCACTGGTCATACATATAGGATGTTTTCTAAAGTGGCGAAGGTCCAATCATAAGTAGTATTTCTACACACAAAGTAGTCCTCAGTGTAATTCAAAAGTGTGCTTAGCTTCTTTGCTGGAGTCCTTCTTTGAAATATGTTTTGGGTAAAGATGCTATCCTCCTTATCCATTCTATTGAGGCACATCAGAAGATTCAAGTTTTTCAAGTAGTCGTTATAATCATTGGTGTATCCAGCATAACATTCTTCATGAGGATGTTTAAGATGAGGAGGGTGGCCACAGGAGGCCAGTTGAGTTGCATTGGTTTCGCAGGAATGGTGGAGCTTGCAATATTCCTGCTCACTGTGACCAAAACTATTGTTAGAAATTAATAAAAAGAAATTAATAAAGTTGTCAATTGATGAAAGCATTGCTTACTCATCACATGTTTCTGCTTCAAAGGAAAATCCACGACATACATACTTTCTGTAAATTTTCTCTGAACAATTGTATCCTTCACCATTATTCTTGCATGGGACCGAGGACATATCCAAGTAGTTGATTAAACATATTCCTTGATCTTCTGTATAGAATGGTTGGATTTCCATGGTTGCATTGGAACATCTTACGTTCCCTTCAAAATCAAGGATGCAGGATGTAGAAATACAAACATAATTCGCTGACCAACCAGTTTCAAAGCTTTTGTCTCCACAATAGCAAATCTTTCCTGTAGGAGCACACATGTTTCCACAGAGGAAAACATTATCATATGAACAATTTAAGTAGGAATATGTCAAAGAAAGTATTGCAAAGCCTGCAAGCAGAGTCAATGCAGGTCGGTACATTTTGATTGACTAAAAGTGATGTGCGGCTAAAGTTATTGACATCAAAGACTGAGTGTAGCTTTCATCTCATCTCAATACTTATCAATTGTTTGATTTTAGCGATGCATGTATTTGCATTTTAAACAGTATCATCAAACAGATTTTATGAATTTTCACATTCCAATATTTGACATTTTACGTATGCAAAGGTTTTTCGAAGACAGGGCAGTTGGCAATTACTACTAAAATGAATCGAAAACTTTCTTCAAGAAATTGGCACACAGACAAGTCTACCAATACCATTCCGGATCTGTTACCCTATGAAAGATGCAAAGTGCAGTGAATAATCTTCTCCAAAAGATAGCGCTCAGCGTAAACAAAATTTGCACGTACGAATGTGGCTTTACAAGGCTTGGAAGTTGGTCCTGGAGATTTGAAAATCGAATAAAATTCTGATTAGAGTATGGTTTTGGCGCGAAAATTCAGAAGTAATCAAAGCACGAATTTCATTTATTGATTACATAAACATTTGCAATCATTTGCAAGAAAATGAACAAAGTTGCTAAAACATCTTATTTGAATTTTCACGCCAAAAATACTTCTATTGATCAATTATGTAATGTTTGAATTTTCGCGCCAAAAATGTCCAATGTTATAAAAGTAGAATTAATGTAATATTTTTGGCGCGAAAATTCAATTATCTTATTCGGAAATGAATCACTTTTTAAAAATCAAACTTTTTTGTTGATTTCGAAACTACTAATTTGATTTGTTTCAGATCTTGATTGCATTTCAGATAGAATACATAGAATACATTTCACAACATACATTTTATTGGACCTTGTCAAATTACGGCCATGAAATAGCTTGTCTTTTTTTAGGTCTTTTTTCACATTGAGTCAACTTCTTCTTTTTGGGGTTAGGTGATTCTGATACTTTATCGTCAATTTTCCGCTTCAAGTTCTGATTTTGAAGTCTTAAAAATGCACAACTGAACTTTTCCAATTCTGTCTTGTGCCATTTTAGTTCTACTTCCAAATCTCGATTTTCCACCCGTAGGTCTAATAGTTCATCCTCCATCTCACGACATATGGTATTGAGTTTATCCTTTTCCTTATCCAGCAAATTGATTCTATCATTTTTATGTTTTATGACACCTTTAACATTGTTTTTCTCTTTGATATTCATTTGGCATTCAAGTTTTAGTTGATCTCTTTCTTCAGTCAGCTTATTGATGATAAAACCAGAAATTTCTTCTTTTTCCAGTTTTTCATTTGAAAGTGTTTCAAGTTTGTAATGAAGGCTTTCAATTTCAACTTGAGATTCGATCCTGAGTCTATCCCTTTCTTGAGTCAAATCAATGATGATCATTGAATATTTTTCAAGCTGGTTTTGAAGGCTTTTGATTTTGGTTTGAGATTCAGTCTGGAGTTTATTCATTCGAACTCTTTCTTGCATCAGGTTATTTATGGTGCTATGAGATAATTTCTTTGCACTTTCGGATTCTTCAAGTTTGTTTTGAAGGCTTTCAATTTTGGATTGACATTGACTATTTATTTTATCCCTTTCTTGAGTCAGCTTGTTAACATTGCTTTCTGAATTTTCAAGCTTACGTTGAAGACTTTCAATTTCAGTTACTAGATCCAGATCAGCCTGGACTCTTCCCTGTTCCATCGCCAAAGCTTTGTCTTCTTCCAAGTCTTGTACTTGGCTACTCAGGCTTTCACATTTAGCTTTCAATTCATTCTTTTCTTTTGATAGTTCACGGATTTTGGCCTTTGTAGTGTCATTTTCTTTGCATTTGAAGATAATGTTGGTTCTGTATTTCTTGAGGGTTTGCTTTAGAGTCTCATTGTCATTTTTGAGGTCTTGCATCATTTTTTCAATGTTTGCAATGGTCATATTTTTCACATCAAAAAGACACTCTTGTTCAACTTTGACATCCTTTTCTTCTTCAAACTTGACAGTCAAGGAATCGTCCACTTTTACCATCTCAATTGGTCTTTCACTGTCTTCTTCTTTCTCCACTTTTATGATCAGATCCATCTTTGCCTTTGTGTTTATGTTTTTTTACATTCATTAAGCTTGCATGTATGCAGGAGGATGCACTGTCTAACACCTAAGACGTAGCTCTTGTTCGTGGACAGGCCTTAAAATAAGCACGCAACCTCTAACCGAGAGGTTCTTTTATATCCCCATGTTCATGGTTACATTTGACATTATCAATACTTACACTTGAACGTTGCTCCACTTGCTTGTGAGTTTAAGACTACTTACTTACTACTCTGGAGATTGACTCCTACTCTGTTGATGGATGGAAGACAACTGATTTTTGAGCTCTCTTGAGCTCAGAACGAAAGCTTCTTGTGTAACATCTGTGGTTTGCAGCTGCATCAGCTCAAAATTCCCCTTCTTTGGACACAACCTTGTTAGCCCGGAGGTGACAAATGTGTTGTCAAAGGTGACAAGTGAAAGTAGTGAAGAATATGTGAGAAACTTCTTCGGATGGCTATCCTTGATTTCATTGGTTGACTGCTGCACTTTTTATGCAGAGAAAGTATGGGAATTTGCTGCAGATGGAAGTTCTTGAGTTCATTGGCTGTCCTTGAAAGCAGCACCGCAGCCAGGTCAATGACTATAGATCTTGTCATGTGCAAAATTATATTCAGTAAGTATGTAGTAAACTAATTATAACGGAAATACAGTCTTTTGTACATTTTGATTACACAGACGACTCGTTTTGTGCAGGATTTTGGGCCGAAGGCCTTCCACCAGTATTTTGACTTCTGACAGACACCGTGCGAATGCGATGATGAGCTTTGTACAAGGCAAGAGAAGCATTGAAAATCTGAACTTCCATTTCAATACCCATCTTCAAATCATAAATGTTGCTCCCATTAAAAGGAGACATGCATACCTCAGCCATATGTTTCCAAGCAAACAAAAGTCCCAGGTTAATCATTGAAAATCCTGGGATGCCCTGTAATTAAAATTTGATTGTTACTTTTTTGTACTTTTTCCCCCCAAGATACTTATCTTACATAGATTATTCCAATTATATCCGGATCATTATTGTCGTAACAATGTTGAAGTGCAAAGCATCCCAGTCCCAGGTATAACCACATAGCCACGGTAACAACATACATACACAAAGGAGGGAAAGGGTTCTCATGAAACTGTAATAGCTGTTCTAAGCTTTGCTGAAACTGGCTAATGGCTGCCAAAACATCCTTTGCATATGCATCTCCGATTTCTGTCCGATGTTTTCTAACTTCTGTAAAAGCTTCGTTAATTGGCAAACACCAGTATCTTGGCTTGTTCAGTTCGTCAATTAAGAATGGATCTTCTGACAAAATTAAACCATAGTCTTCAAGATTTCTAACTGCAAAGTCTTCCTTTGAACAACTACATGTACTTATCTTAAAACAACAAGAATCCGTGTTATAACAAAAAGAATCCGTGTCTTTGCTGCAGATTTGGACCATGACTGCATTGTAAGACAACAAGCAGTACCTCAAAATTTTTTTCTTCACTTGCAATGAATCTTCTAATGATAATGGGATGAAACAATTTACTGCAATTGCAATTTTAGTGGTGTCTGGCACTTTCACATTTAGTTGTCAAATCATTCTTTTCTTTTGATATTTCACGAAGTTTGGCCTTTGTTTTGTCAATTTCTAAGCACTTGCGCTGTATAATTTTTTCTTGCTCTCTGGACACATTTGCAGCATCTAAAGGACACTCTTGTTCAACTTTGACAGCCTTTTCTTCAAAGTTAACCAAGAGGAAATTGTCCACTTCTACACTTTCATCCATAGCCTCCATCTATTTTGTTTTATTTTTCCAAACAAAGTTGCGTAGTTAGAAGAGAGACACTTGTACCTAGAGACTAGAGTAGCACTGCAGCGAGCGAGGGAGCGTTCAACAAGCTGCATAATTGCACATGCATGCAGGAGAAGAGACTAGCATAGCATCATGCAGCGTCCAGTATTTTTGCGGGTAGGAACTGACCAAACCCACCCTCCGGCTCCAACCCCTCAACGTCTTTTTGAGCGTCTACAGAAATTGTTTACACTAGTGCCAATGATAGTCTAATCTCCAGAGTCTTTCGTAGAACTAACATTGAAAAGAAGGCCTCACATCAGCCTCGATTCTGATACGTAGTATGCAGGTATTGACGTCAACAGCAGCCTCGACTCTGATACATATCTTATCTATAGCACTTAAGTTTATGGCCCATAATTGCCACCTTTTTTTGAGATGATGCTGATGACGTAAACATTATTATAGCTGTCAATTGAGGAGACTCAAACAGGAAAGTGCAAGAAGATGATGGATCTTTGCTGATGTCAATTTCAACATCCGGATTACCATAAAAGTTTCCATATTTATTTCTAACTGTACTGCCATCAGAAATAGGAAGCCGAAGATGAATAGTAGCTTTAAAAAGATGAAATACATTGAAATGAATGTCTAATGTTTAGTATCAAGTTTTCACTGCTTAGTTAAGAAATCTATTACTTCTGTTTGATCTTGGTCAATAGCATAGTCCAAAGGCGTTTTGAAACTTCCAGATTTAGGGTGCTTATTGTATAAGAATTGCACTAAGTACTTCACAATTGCAAAGTGTCCAGCTGCAGCAGCTCGATGTAGTGGAGTATCTCCATGATGATCTCTAGGGTTCTTGTCTTGTAAAAGATTGCAAAAGTGCTTTACCACCTCCAAATGACCTTGTTGGGCTGCACCATGAAGAGGTGTCCTACCTCTGAATTTGTTTTTCGAAATTCGTCCAGGGTTTGGATTGTCAAGTTTGTTGGTGTAGAATGCAACTACATTAAGGTGTCCAAAATAGGCTGCATCGTGCAGTACAGTCCATCCATTACTTTTTTCAGGATTAATTTCACCATCATCAATATGAAGTAACATATATTCAATAACATCCAAGTGTCCATTTCTTGCAGCTCTGTGCAATGGAGTTTCCTTGTTTATTCTAACTGTACCAGCACCATCAGAACTAGGAAGCCTTTTATTTGATCCTGTTTTTGGGAGCTTGTCATTCAAGAATTGAAAAAGATACTGAACGATACTTATATGGCCTTGTTCAGCAGCACAATGCAAGAGAGAATATTTGTCTTTATCTTGAAGATTTTTGTCATCCAATTCTTCCAACAAGGGTTTCAAAAGATTTAACTTTCCATTCTTGCATAGTAAGAACAAAATTTCTTCATACTTAGAATCTGAAGTGAATCTTTTAGGCCTCAATTTGCAAAACTGTTCAATGATAGAATCAAGGTCCACAAACTCACTAATTGATAACTTTTCTTCTATTATTGACCAGCCTCTGAAAGAAATGAACATATCATTTAGAACTCTTAAAAAATCAACTTCCTATCTAGTTCATACAATTCTCCAAGGGGCTGTTCAAGTTCCACTACATCCTCTTGTTTCCTGACTTCATTCTCTAAATCGTCGTTCAGGTCTTCCCATTGAACAAACTTAGACAAAAACTTTAGAACGATTGGACTGGTAACCACTGAAGTCGTTGCATTATGAGGAGTACCATACTGGTGGTATTCATCATGAACAAGAAGGTCATCAAATGCTGGGCTATTGTTGTAGTATTGGCACAACGGACTTTGTCTGAAAATCTTTCTATTTTGGTAGCAATTGGCTTTGCAAGTTTCATTATCATGCTTCTTGTCCAATATACCTTTCAACACTCTGGTCAAGGTTGTCCTAAAATAAAATATTCCATCACTTTATCTCTACTCCTGTTGCACATGATACAACATAATAGACTTACTCTTCTTTGTCAGTTGTAACAAAGATAAGCTGCAGTATAGCTCTGGATAAAGCCTCAAAATGTATGGTCTTCATGTTGAAAATGATGACAGTAGATGCTTCAGAGCCCATCACTGAAGTGCTTGAACAAACTCTCCAATTTCTCTTTTTAGCATAGCCCCTCAAAGTATAAATGATCTGACTGTCAAAGGTTTGATCAGAGATAATCATTACATTTGTTTCCAGTTTCAATCTGTCATTGTTGTCACTGTAATGAATGAGTGCTTCTATTGAAGGAACTTGTAGCCATAGTGGCTTTTGTCCCTGACTACCAGAATGAGACTGTGGTAAGTGAAAGAAACTCTTTTGTTTATAGAGCTCTTCTTCGGGTGGTGCATGCATCATCATGTAGGTTAGAGATAAGATTTCTTGGGTGCATCTGTAAGACTTTCGCAAATGGCAAAAAACAGTAGTTTCCCTAACCTTCACACCTTGCTCTTCCATGATGTCTTGAATGTCCTTTTCTTTTTGAAAGGCCCAATTCCACCATGTTAGACAACTATAAACGCCATCATTGAAAGCATGCCTTAAAGCAAGTACATAGTCAGTGTTAGCAAGGCCTTTGAACTCCATCCATCTTTCAGTGGCAAATGCAGGATACAATTCATCCATCATCACAATGGATTGGACGAACTTCTTGTTGTCTAAGTCAAGGATAACTTTCAACTCCTCTTCCAATAAAGCTGGAGATACCATTTGTAAGTCATGAAGTTGGACTGGTTTCAACTCCACTTTACAAAAGTCTTCAATGTCATTAGCTTCATCTTTGAGTTGTTTCAGAAGAAGCGGGACTCGATCTTCTCCTGTGTAAAAGCCGCAAACAATCAGCCTTATCTTTTTCTTTGCTTCACTTGCCTGCAAATTTAGTTTCTTCATGTAGTGAATCAGTTTCATCTTGGCTATTTCCAAAGCCAAGAGAGTCTTGCCACTGCCCTCCGGACCGTGGAGGACAGTGGTCTTCTCTATGTTTTCTTCATCGGCCATGGTGTACAACAACAACTCCTGCACAGGATCCAAGGCAATTTCCTTACCATTGGTAACCTTCCTTAAGTCGCCTTGAAGTCTCAACTTTGGAAAAATGCCTTTCATCTCAAGAACAAAGCGCAACTCTAGTTTTTGAGAATAGCAAATTGATATAAGCACTATGGAAGGGCTTAGAACTTCAATTTTTTCCTGCAATCCTTTGTTGTCCAACTCGTCTTTGTCGTAGAAATCATCGACATTGATCAGCTCGATCATAATCCTCCTTGCTTCAAAGTCTGCTTTTGCAGAATCACTTACAACCTCAACCTGCAAATGAAAGGGAAAATGAATTGAGTATGGCTGGTTTTTGCTACCTAAATTGAAATAGGTAACTGTATCATAGATCAACTTACTAATCTTTCATGGTTGTACATAACAATGTTGAGTTTTTCCCCTTCAACTTCAAGATACTCCACATCTCCAATTGCTCCAGTTTCTTGGCCATGTCTTCCAGCCAAGATCAAAATAGTTGCATCATGGAGATCATCAATCAAATCATTCATATTATCTTTCAAATACACCAACCAATCTCTTGCTTCTACCTCTTCTTTATTGAGAAGCACTGCACCTTTGACAACTTGCAAATTAGAATTTGCCATTTTCTCTAAAGTTCGGAGAGTTTGTGAGACAGATTTAATGAAAAAAGATGTGGGAGTGTTGGTGTTGCAGAATTTTCCAGAACGTTTGATGATAAGGATGAAGGTTGCTCATAACATGTAGCAGCTTTGTTTGCATTGTAAAAAAGCGACAGCCAAGATAAGAATTGAAGCTTATTTTCAATTTTAATGTAAACACTGAAAAAACATTCTCAAAGCACAGTGCACATTTTTTTCTGACACACAATTCCATAAAAAAGTTTAATTGATATACAAAGGAAGCAATGCTTTTCATATGGCTTGATTGAATGTATGGCAAAACCGAAATTGTTAAATTGATCTTAGACTTTTCACAAGAAAATGATGCCATTGACCTGAACGCTAGAGATAACGAAAGAATGACTGGTTTTCATTTGGCTTGCAAGAATGGCAGAACAGAAACTGCTATATCGATCCTAGAAAATTGGAAACAATTTAAAATAGACATCAAAGCCACAAACAATGAAGGAAAAACTTCACTTGACTTTCTGCATCAATCATGCAGTCCCGAAATGAATGACGTTAAAACAATGTTGGAAGAAGATTATTCAAAGAACCTTTGATGTTTTTTATTCATCCGGATCGTTTTTAAAAGCACTTTCCCAACCCACAAATTATGGCCACGAAATAGCTTGTCTTTTGCGAAAAATTTTTGAACGTTTGGTCTGTCTCTTCTTTTTTGGGTAAGGTACTTCTGATGCATTGTTATCCATCTTCCGTTTCAAGCTCTGACTTCCTTCAATCCTCAATTTTTCATTGAATTTTTCATTGTTCAATTCTTTAATAAAATCTTCATTGTCCTGTTCTTCATCCAAATCTCCTGAAAAATCTTCAATCTTCCATTCTTCAGTAAAATCGAAAAACTCATTTACGTTGTTTTTCATATACTTTTCAAGCTGATTTTGAAGCCTTTTAATTTCGATTTGAGATTCAATCTTGACTTTTTCCAGTTGAACTCTTTCTTGAATGATGTTGTTCATCATATTTTGAGCTGCATTCAAAGACTCTTCAAGCTTGTATTGAAGACTTTCAATTTGAACTTGAGATTCGGTCCTGATATTTTCCTTTTGTTGATTCAGCTCATTGATGGTGATTGATGATGAAAATGCTGTTATTGTAGATTCCTTAAGCTGGTTTTGAAGGCTTTCAATCTTGACTTGACGCATACAATCTAATTCTTCAGCTTCGGTCTTGAATTCGTCATGTTTTTGTTGGAGGCATTCAATTTTGGATTGTGACTCTAAACTTTGTTCATAATGGGTCAAAGCTTCAGTCTCGAGTTTATCCCTTTCTTGAGTCATCTCAATGATGACGTTACCTTTCACTTCAAGCTGGTTTTGAAGGCATTCAATTTTGGATTGTGACTCTACAACTTGTTCATAATGGCTCAGAGCTTCAGTCTCGAGTTTATCCCTCTCTTGAGTTATCTCAATGATGACGTTAGCTTTTACATCAAGCTGGTTTTGAAGGCTTTCAATTTTGGATTGAGCTTCAGTCTTGAATGCTTCCAATCGAACTCTTTCTGCAATCAAATCTACAACTTTTTCCTCATGTGTTAGGCATTCAGACTTGAGTTTATCCTTTTCTTGAGTTACCTTCTTGATGCTGTTATCCTTTTCTTCAAGTTGCTTTTGTAAGCTTTCAATTTTGGATCGAGATTCAGAATTGAGTGCATCCAGTCGAACTCTTTCTTCAATCAAATCTGCAGCTTTTTTCTCATGTGTTAGGCATTCAGTCTTTAGTTTATCATTTTCTTGGGTCACCTCATTGATGATCTTATCCTTTTCTTCAAGCTGGATTTGAAGGTTTTCAATTTTGGAGTGAGATTCATTGTTGAGTGCTTCCATTACTTCAATCAACTGTGCAGTTTTTTTTCGGTGCTCCATTTGGAGACTTTCAATTTGAGCATGATTTTCATTTTTGAGTTTGTCCCTTTCTTTAGCCAATCTTTCTGTTGCTTTTTCAGCCTCCATTTGAAGGTTTTCAATTTTGACTTGATATTTAGACTTGAGTTTATTCAGTTTAACTCTTTCTTGAATGATGTTATTCTTCATATTTTCAGCCACTTTCTCTGCACTTTCTTTTGCAATCAAAGACTCTCTAAGATTACTTCGAAGGCCTTCATTTTCACGTTGGTATCTTTCGACAACTTTTTTATGTTCTTGGACCTTCTTTACATTCTTTTGATTCAAGTCTTTTACAGTAGTATTCAATGATCTTAGTGCCCTATTTGAAGACTCTTCAAGTTTGTTTTGAAGTCTTTCAACGTTGCTTTCTGATTCTTCAAGCTTATTTTGAAGGCTTTTAACCTCCGAAATCAATTTCAGATCCGCCTGTTCAACCATTGAAGCTTTGTCTTCTTCCAAGTCTTGTACTTGCCTAATGAGGCTTTCACATTTAGTTGTCAAATCATTCTTTTCTTTTGATATTATACGAAGTTTGGCCTTTGTTTTGTCAATTTCTAAGCACTTGCGCTGTATAACTTTTTCGTGCTCTCTGGACCCATTTGCATTCATTCACGTAAGACTCTACACCTCCGATAGCTCCACTTTCTTGGCCATGTCGGCCAGCCAAAATCACAATGGTTGCGTCTTGAAGATGATCAATCAAATCCTGCATATTTTTTATCAAATACTCCTTCCAATCCCTCGCTGATACCATATCTTTATTGAGAAGCACTGCTCCTTTACAAATTTGCAAATTAGGATCTGCCGGATCTGCCATTATTTTTTAAAGTGTGAAGAATTCGTGAGATAGATTTTGTGTAGAAACTGAAAGCTTTGCTGATAACGTAAGGTCTTAAAAAAGTTTTCACAGAACCGGGTAAGGCTCTTCAGATAATGTAAGTCTAGTGCGCACTATTTTCATGGCAAACAAATTACACAATCAAGATAAATAGTAGCTTTTTAAAGATAAGGATAGAAGAAGCCAGAAAAAGCCTTTTTAGAAGAAGCAATGAAATGCATTTTTTCTTGGTAGGTTTTGAGAATTAAAAAATTACATAGTGGTGTTTTTCTACCCCAAATCAACAGTCTTCAAGGTCCCAGAGGGTGATGTCTAATAATTCTAGCTTTTTTCAGTAAAAACTCTATTATTTCTACAACTTTGGACTGCTATTTATGTACATCATCAGTTTTATTTCATGACACAAGTTTCATAGCAAAGTTTCTGACATTTTTGTGAAAAACACAGATCAAGAGTGGACTTAGAAAGCATGCATAAATTCTCAGAAAATATTCAACAATTGCTTCGAAATTCCATTCACTTTTATCAAAATTAAGCCAAATATGATAAATCAAATGAAGTAAGATGAAACAGAGTAGTACTGGCAATAACATTACAATTGTTGCCTTTAAATTCACCATTGTTGGATTGTAAGCAACATTGTTCAAACCAATTGGTTGATTATGGTTGTTTCCTTCAATAATGTAAATTGGTTGAGGAACCACTGATAGCATCGGTGACTTACGGTAGAAAAAATTCAGACAAACATGAATCAAAATGACAAAAATTAGTAAGAATAAAATACAACAACAAATGATTGGAATTGGTTCGTAGCCTTGAACCATTAAAGCGACTAGATTTGATCCGTAAGATTGGACGTAACCAAGGATGAATGGCATCAAAAGGTTCCAAATTGTCAAAAATGAGCCCATAAAATCATGATTGAAATTTGGAGTTCGTTTCAAGTAAAGTTGAATGTAGTAAAGGGAAAATGCGATTTGGATGTCAACTAGGGTAATACCAAATAGGCTAACAACTCGGAAGTAATCATAGCTAAACAATTGGATTGAGCATAGGAGGCAAATCCAGTGAAGTTCGGTCAAGATGGAAAGGAACAAAGCCCAGGCCATGTAACAAGAAATCAACTGTATGAATGAAATTTTTTATCATATATTTTTTGTAAATTGTAACACAGATTTCATCCTTACCCTATTTACAATCCCTCGTTTCATTGGATCCATACCAAACATTTCGTAAGAGATGACAAGTACTTGTGCTACCATTCCCAAAGGCATAAGAATCAAACCAAGAATCACCAATGGATAAGGTAAAGTTGAATCAAAATGGTTTTCGTTTTCCATCTGTTAGCTTTGGATGACGACTGTCAGATACTTAGAGAGGATGGAAGGTAACTAAGGAAGTCTATAGCATCGGTATCTACATAAAGGCGTGAGAGGCCTCAATGAATTTAGAAAGCAAGTAAGTATTACGTTACAAAGTTACGTTACATCCTCTTTCACTTTCCTGTTTGAGCCTCCTCAATTGACAGTAGTCATCCAAAAGGACAGACTTAGTTTCATCAACGATTTTCGATGTCTTGGGATCGTCTAACAAGGATACAAGAAGTCAGAAGAAACCTTCTGAGAAAAAGCATCATAATGCATTATATCTTAGTAGGTTTTGAGAATCCAAAAATAATAGTTCCGCAAAGACGCATTCAATGCTACTCGACTGAAATCTGTATGTAATGCTGGAAAGTTGGCTTTTTCCTGAAGTATTTGTCGATATTCGCTCACCATTAAAAACTGATCCAGGCTCAGCCAGCCGAAGTTTGTCGCCGAAGAAAAATGGAAGCCAAAAGTCCGGCATCCACAAATCAAATTTAATTTTTCAGTGCATTTACACGACGACTCAGCGGCAAAAAAGATTCATCAAGACGCACATTCCAATGATCATTGTCAGGTAAGTTTCAAAAAAAGCCATTCAAGTCAAATTCCGTCCTTTTTCATAAATCGCAGAATTTCTCGTCAAATTTCACAATTTGTTTACCTTTCTGTTGAAGAACACTTTGATTTGACGAATTTTTCTTGAATTGGAGAATTTCTCGTCAAATTTCCCGTTTTGTTTACGTTTTCTGTTGAATAACACTTTGATTTGACGAATTTTTCGCAGGAATGAACACAGAGGTGGAAAATAACGACGTAGTCTCAACAACAGGTAATGTTATCCCTGACAATCATGAGGTCGAAGCTTCTGCAAAGGAGGAGGCTACTAACGAAGCTTCCCCCGCTGCCAAAGAGGCTGAAATCGGCGGCAATACTGCCGATTTTTCTGACTACGAGGAGGAGGCCGCCAGAGATAGCGATTTAGACCTCGGTCTCTCCGAAGAAACCACTGCCGCCATCGAATCCATAGTCGAACGTTTAGACGTTGGCGACCTCCAAGATGACGTCGACCTCGGTCTCGATGTCATCGACACCATGTCTGATCAGATGAGCGATCCACGTGAGGGTTCAATCTCTCCACGCGAGGATATTCCCAGTCCCCATGATATCGAAATTGATCCCAATCATGAAGAACTACCTGAACCAGAAACGCCGGCAACTTCGCTACCGAGATTTTCGCGTGTCCCCATTTTGAGATTAGCTAGAGTAAGGATAGGTCCGGATTGTTTTAGGCAGAGTGGTAGGGTCGATTTGAAAGCGTTTGCGCTCGCGAGTCCGGAATTTTACAAGGTAGGAAAACCAAAATCTAAGGGGTCAAAGAAAGAATTCCCTCCCCAGCCTCCTCAGCCTAAATCATCAGTGACACCTGTCAAGAAGAAAGAACCCAAGATCAAGAAAGTCCCAGTCGAAAACGTGAAAAAAGTCAACATTGTCAGTTCATTGTCAAAAGCAGCCTCCTCGGCCTCATCGGATTCCGATTCGGATTCGGACTTAGAAGAGTTGCGAAAGAAGATTATGAAACCTAAATTGTTTGAAAAGAAAGTCGATGCTGATTTGGTGAAAGAAGCTAAAGCCAACCTGACTAAAAAGAAAGAAGTCAAGAAAGATGCTACTAAACATGCATCAAAAGATGTCATCAAGAAATCCAATGCTACTCCAAGTGCAAAACCTAGACCTAACAAGTTGTTCAAGCCTTGCCAAATCAAGGTTGAAAGGTTGAGCCAAAAACAGATTGATCGGTGGATCTCCAGGCCAAAACAGCGTGTAAGATCCATAAGTTCAAGTGATTCCAGGAAACAGCGTGCAAGATCCATGAGTTCCAATGACTCCAGAAGTAAATTCAAGACTAAAGGAATCATTAGTTCAAGTGATGATGATAGTTCGGATGATAATGATAAAGTGCCTGAACCTGCAAAGAAAATGGTAGCTAATCCCCTCTTTGGATTCAATCCTGGAAAAAGTGAAGAGGAAGTAAAACAAGTACTTGTGGAGCGACTTTTTTCCTTGTTGAGTGACGACAAAGAAAAATCGCCTGCCAAGGATACTCCAACAAAAGATTCTCCTGCCAAGCCGATTGTCGCTGATGAACCAGTGAAACCAGTTGATCCGGAACCAAAAGCCAGAAATGTCAAAGTTGAAGAAGCCAAAGTTGATCCCAAAGAACTGGCCAAGAAAGAACGTGATAAAGACTTGTCTGTGATTTACGCCAACAACAAAGAATCCGTCGATGTCAAAGCTATAGCCGAACTGAGACCGTTTGCCGATCTGCTCAAGATTGAAATGAGTACCGGATCTTTGGGATTCCTTGGCAACTATCGAATCACTTTGAAAGAACTCGAAACCATCGTTCATAAAGTCATCAAAAAGTTGGAAACGCCAAGACCATTGGAAAAACCTTCGGAAAAACTTCCTGGTCCCTCAGCCTACGAGAAAGTCAAGTACAAGATCAAGGATTGTTCAGTTCAAGTCAAAGACATGAAAAAGGACAAGATTTTTCAAAAGGCCACGGACGCTTACATTGCTGACATGCCTCGTCGTGTACGAAAACGACGGGGAAAATTGATGGGATATTTGCGAGTGATAAGTGAACATCGGAAGAATGAAAATCATCATAAACGGAAATTCGCCATCGATTCGGATGATTCTGACACTGATGATAAAAGACCATCTCAGAAATCTCAACATAAAAAGGCTCGTGTGGAAGAAAACAGTCATTTTGGAAGTTTCAAGTAAGTTTTATTCTACTTTTACTTCCAACGAAAAACTCGTGAAAGTTTGTTTACATTCTGACTGAGAAGCGCAAATCTCCCTTTGATTTGACGAATTTTTTGGCAAAATCTAATTTAAATTGTTTATATTGCAGAATTCCCAAGAAAGATGGCAAAGATGACAAACCCAAAATTCATTCAGGTTCATCCTTACAAAAACCTTCTTCCTCATCGTCAAATCAAGATTCCAAATCTGGTGGGTACTCCAACAGCTACAATCACTCATACAACAAGAAACCTAATCCCAAAGACGGGCAATCAAGACAAGCAAATGCCAAACCCAAAAAGTCATTTGAAGAAGCACTTTTCAAAGCTACAGAGCCTAAGAAATTCAACGTTTTGGATGTCATGTCAAGCATGAAGAACTTGAACAACAAACCCAAAGAGGATCATTTCAGTGCCAAAAAGTCCAAAGAGGGCGAAAACAAACCTCCGGCGGCAGTTCAAGACTCTAATCGACATCATCCTCACGCACGTCCAGCACGTACTCCGACACCTGAGAATGAAGCTGAAAAGGATCCCGAACTTGATCGTTTACTCTCCAAGTGGGTTCGAAATCGGCAAGGCCGCGAATTTCGGGCTCTCGTAGTCCGCATTGAAGATGGACTCCAAGTCTTCAAATGTCAAATTTGTCGGGTGCAAATTGACGGAAAACCCAATTTAATGCAACATTTGAGTGGACAGCGACATGCTAAAAACAAAAGCTATTTTCAAGATGTTCATCAAGGTCATCATCAACATAACCGACAGCAGCATCAACAGCCTCCAAGACAGCGAAGTCCACCCAGATCCAATCACCGAAGCCATGATCGACATGAGCGCGTTGAAGCGCCTTGGACATTTTCACCCTCAGAGGTTGTGGACGATGTTCCTCACCATGATGACAATGCCAGTGATGAGTACCGTCCAAACTCTCCGATGGATTTCGGCGGAGATGACCATTACGATCCTCCTAGTCCGGCAGGCAATGTACCTTCGGTGCCTTCGTTACCCCCTTCATCGTCATTGCCAACCTTGAGCTTACCTACTCCGGTTCCAGCATTGCCCAAACCGGTGCCATCAATCCAACCCACTCAAGTGTTGAATCCAAATGCCTTTGGAATTGGTCCGTCTCATGTACCTAATCCAGCTCTGTTCCAAAACAGCTTGAACAGTACACCTGTCATTCCGGGTCTGGATTTTGCCATAGCTCAAGACCACCCGCCTATGATGCACCACTTTGATGCACCGATGCCAGTCCAAAGGGAACCGTCCATTGATGAGGATAATCTTTTTCCTGATCCACCTATCAAGATCCCTGAACATCAACAAATGGACGATGACATGCCTTCACCGGCAGTCTCACCGGTTCCTGCACCTCTACCCGATCCGGATTTCATTCCAAGTCCCATCGCCTTTACCGATTTTCCGCCCATGCCGGTACCACCACCGGTTCAGCAAGTGCCTTCACCTGTTCCCGCACCTGTACCCGCACCGGCCAAGTCCTATTCACCGACACCGGTGCCGGCACCAAGCAAAAGTTTGACTCTCCAAGACTTGAAAAAGTTGCCGAAATCCATGTCATTTGAAGATCGGGTCATCCGGGGTTTGGAGTCGCAAAAGAATGCAGATTGGCAACGTGCCCGAGAAGCCCGAGAAAAGGTCAAAAATACTAATGATGAAGATGAAGCTTATGTACCTCCCGGATTGAGCAGTGATGAAGAAGAAGAATATGTTCCAGCGGGTCTGGAGACTTCTCCTATGCAAACCGGTGATAAAACTCCAGTTTACGAGTCCAAGACTGATAAACCGGCGGTATCATCACCGGTGATCCCAATGGTCAATGAGTTCAATATTGATCCTACCAAAAGCTTTTTTGATCAACCTAAGAAGATTGGAGGAGGTATTAAGGTGAGATCAATGGGATCCTTGATGGCCAAGCCAGAAGATGACCTAAAACCTAAAAACAATCTTCCCAAGAAGCACATTTTGAATCTTGAAGAAAAGGAGGCCAAAGAAAAACCTCCCGAAAAAACTGCTGCCAAAAAGCCAGAAAAGCCTGCCAAGAAACCAAAACTTGGATCATTTTTTGACAAAGTCATCAAGTCTTTGCAAAAGCAATCAGGTGGTCCTTCAATGCAATTGCCATCAATGAACATGAACGAAGATGACACCAATCCTGGTCAAGCTACGGATTATCAGCCTCCTTTGCCTCCAATGCCAAACTTGCCACCTCCGCCTATGCCAGCTCAACCTTCATCCAAACCTGAAGGGTTTGATCCTGGTTCAATCTTGGACGATGACATCTTGGACATCGTATCGGAGTTGGACAAAGACATGGCGGAAGAAGAGAAATTGGCCAAAGCTAAAGAAAAATTAGCGCAGATTTTGCAGAAGAAAATGAATCAAAACCAAGCTTCTCCAGCTCCTCAACCAGCATTGCCGCCAATGCCAAAGGCAGGTCCAAGGTCCAAGATGCAGGTTCAACCAGAAGTCGCTTACAGAGCTGGACCAAGGTCAAGATTACAATCATTGAATCCAACTTTGTTGGCTGCTGCTCCGCCACCTCCTCCACCTGAAGATCCTGGTCATGCTCCAATAGGTGTACCAACCGATGATGAGATTTCCAATTTCATGTCTCAATGGACAAGACCTGAACATGAACATGGAGGAAGCCAAGTTGAACAAGCATCAGCACCAGTTGAACAACCTCAATATTCGTCAGCATTGGCAAAATTAAGAGCTAAAAAAGCTGCTAAAAATGCTAACAAAAAACCCGTTCCTTTAATGCAAGTCAATACCGATCATATGGCTTTAGATCAAGCTCCATATTTTGAATTTGATCAAAACAATTCTGTCAATGAGAATTTTAACAAAAATCGTGCAGCTGAAATCGAAGGCAGATTTTCTAGTCGTAGTCTTGAATCCTGGAAGAGAATTCATCAAAGAAGATGGGACGACCTCATGAAAGACATGTTCGCCGAATTATGGGTAAGTCGAATTTCGAATTTTTTTTCATTTACCCTTTAAAAATCAAATCACGGTCCATCAGAGTCAGAATGGAAATGTTGGAAAAATTTGAAAAAAAATTCGTGAAAACGCAACTGTTCTGTACTATTTTTTGATATTTCACGAGAAAAAAATTGCGAAACCTTTTCAAAGAAATTTTTCCCCTTTTAATTTCCTCATTTCCTTTCTGTTGCAGGTGTCAGATCTGTGACTTGGAATGACTCTGCTTTAAAAATCTCTGATTGGACGGCCTCCTCCTCATGTGCATCCTCAATTCCTTAAAATTCCTCCAAAACCTGAAAAAAACTTCAATTCTAACGAATCCACTTTTCTACATTTCAGGAAAAACAAAAAGCTTTGTCTAAACGCAAAGACATCGGAGCTGTTTTTGGCGATCCAACGTTGAATGAAAATTACGTTGAAGCCGAATCTGGAGAAATCAAGCCACTTTACACCTACAAAGAAGACAAGGGTAATATCTTCATCAAGTGTGAAATCTGCAACTTGACCGCCTTGGGCAAGACTAATTTGGACACACATATTGCTGGCAAAAAACATCGAACAAATCTCAAAAAATTTGAAATGTCAGGTAAAAAAAAAATTTTAAAAAAAAATTTGCGGGAAAATAATTCAGATTTTTTATTTTTTAGCTTCAGACATTTCTCCTCCGGGTGAAGACCTCCTACCCCATGAACCTGTCATTTACCGCTTATTTGACAAGTTTAAAGAAGCACCACTCATTGGGATCGAATATATCGTCGAAATCATCCACGGAGCCAACGTTGATCCAAGTTACGAATGTTTGCTTTGTTGCAAAAGCTTGGACTCCAAAGATGTCATTTCTTGTTTAATCAGTGCCAAACATCGGCTCAAGTACTTGGAAAAGTTTTATCCCATCGCCAGAGCAAAGTTTGCTCAAGTACCTAATATGGATCTTTGGGAACGGGCAACCTATGATTTCCTAGAAAGTGTTGCTATGCGTATTGAAGAAAAACACGGAAGACTTTCTGTCACCAATATCACCAAAGCAGACTATGATTCAAACAAAGAATTCATCTTGAACCGTATTGAGGATGGGCCTCATTTTAGGTAATTTTTTTGCCTTTAAAAAAGTTCGAAAAGTTAAAAAAAAGCTGATTTTTAGTGGTATTTGTTTACTTTTTAGCTGTTTGTTTACTATTGGTCAGCTATTTGTTTACTTTTTTGACTGATTTTTAACTGTAACTGTTTGTTTACTTTTGGTCAGCTATTTGTTTACTTTTAGTCAGCTGTTTGTTTACATTTTCAAATAATTTCAGGCAATCCAACGAACAAGATTTCACCAACCTTCCGGACCCTTTCGGCTCCTACCGCAACAAATTGTCTTACAAGGACTTTGGTCCTCCACCCTCTATCGATCCTCAAAGTTTAGGGCACATTGAAGACCCTCAAATGCAGTCTTTAATGCAAAGAGAAATCTCAAGGTAGCAGGGTTTGAGGCTCAAACAAAAAGGCTGAAAACGTCAATTTTTAGAGGCTAGTGATAGATCTGAAAAGTAACTGGGGATTTTTTTTGATCCGGACTCGCTTAAGTTTTTTAGAGGCTAGGATAATTGGCATTGTTAAACATGTATTCCAAAAAATTTTGGCTGATGTATTTTTCAAAAATTTGGAATGAAACAAAAAAGGAGAAGAAAAATCATTATTTTTTTAAAAATTAATTTCAAGGTTCAGGGATAAAGCAACATTACCAACTGCTAAATCCGTTATGAAAGAAGACACTCCTGAAAGTGCTGCTGCTACCATTAGCAAAGATGCTGTTTTGAATAAGGAAGTTGTTGCTGAGACTTCTAAAGATGACAAAGCAGTAGTGTGAGTATTTCAAGTTTATAATATTTACTTTTAAAAAATTCTCAAAATAAGCATCAAATATTTTTAAACTTTAAACGCTTCGCTCTAAAAGTCAAAATTAAAAATACCAAAAAATGAAATAATTTTAATTTAAAAAAAAAAGAATTCTTTTTGGGAAATTACCATATCTGAATTTTTAGTATGGCAAAATTGGCGGATTTGCGTTCAAATCTCAGCAAAGAGGAACGTGAAGAATACGAAAAATATCGACAAGCCCCTGACAAAATTCAGGATGATGACATCAAAGTCTTGGAAAGCAGCTCAGAAAGCACAAGCAAAAAAGGTTGAAAAAAAAATACTTTGAAAAAAAGGCCACTTAGTAAACAGAATTTTTCAAAAATGATTTAGGGAAACAATTGCCCCACCGAAAATTGGTAATGGGACGCAAACCGGCAGCCGGAAATGCATTTTACGACAAAAAAAATACTCCGCCACCGCGACGAGAAAATTACGAACAAAATCGCGGCTACAATCGTGAATTTCGTGACCGCGGCGGCGGCCGCGAAAGAGACTATGACCGTGGAAGAGACTACGATCGTGAGCGAGAGTATGATCGCGAGCGTGGAGGGAGGGACCGCGAGAGAGAAAGCAGGCGCTCGAGGTCGCGCTCACGCTCAAGAAGCCGTGAAAGACGAGGAAGTAAAAAGAGGTCAAATTCACCATTTAGCGTTGCTTATGAGAATTGGAGAAAATTCAGACAAGCTGAAAAGGTGAGTATTTTTGCTGGGATGAAGCGGAACGCTTTTATGAGCGCACGCTTTTATGAGCGCACGCTTTTATGAGCGCACGCTTTTATGAGCGCACGCCTTAAAGAGCCCAAGTTGAAAATATTTTTCCAAAGGTTATGTACGACGGAGTGCATCGTAAAAAAGATATTTATGACAAGAGACCCGAAGACCACCCTCAATACCCCGAAGAATGGAGGATTTTCTGGGAGAAACGCTACAAAGAAATCCAATCTCAAGGCAAAGATGCTGACAATTATGATTACAAACCCGATTGGATTCCCTACTGGGCCAAAAAGTCGCATGAATTGTACAAGAACGAAATTCATGTCAAAACTCAAGATTTGCTGAAGAAATTCGATTTAAAATCCGCTGATGAACCTCTTCGCGAAGACTTTGAACATTTGAATCGACCACCCATTGAACCCATGCGAGGCAGAGGTACATACCCGACCAGACACAACCCAAAAATTCGGAATTTTCATCAATTTTTTGTCTTGTTTTTCTAGAAGATGAACGTTACGGCGGACGTAATAATCGTCGACACGATCAGCGTGATCGGTCACGTAGCCGTTCGCGTGAGCGCGATCATCGTGGTAGCTACCGACATGATTCCCATAGGCGCTCATTTTCACCTCCGCGTTGGGAAAGTCATGGGCGTAGCCGAAGTCCTGGATTTGACAGTTATTCCGGTATCACTGATCTTGAAAATATTCGTGATCATGGGAAATCTCCAGATCGGTATTCACGAGTGAGTTTTATTTTGGCATTTTTGACAAGTTTCTGGCGATTTTTTTGAGATCGAAGGAAACAGCATCAGCAGCTGTTCATATGCGCCGGTCAACAAGCTATTTTTAAAACACAATTTTGAAATACAGGATCGGAATTTCGCCGGATTGGAACCTCCTCAAATTGTGGAGACCTTGCGACATGTGACTGCACTTGAACATTTGTTGGGTAGCTTGGCACCTCAGATCACAGCAATGATGAGTCGAGCATTAACTCTGGAAAATAAACGAAAGAATACAAGTAATTTAATGCTCGAGGATTCAAATGCTGCAGGAATTTTGGAATTGACCAAAGAAAAACTTGCGGGACAAATTGTTGCTGGTAAGTTGTATTCATATTTCGATACATATTTTTCTCATCATTTTGCGTCGTTAGCACTCATTTTTGTAGTGCGAATTCAAAATTATTTTTCTGAGATTCGAAATTCCCGCACGATTTAAAAAAGAACAAGCACAAATGCTTCTGATGATTCCAAATACATTTGTATCTGGTCGTATTTTGCGTTATCGAATACGAAATTGGGATTTCACACTCCTCGCGCTTTTAAGAATTATCCATATCCGTTTTAGTCTTCATTTTTTAAATATTTTTGGCTATTTTTTAAAGCCCATGATTTGAAAACTCGAGGTCAAATAACACAAGTAAAATGAATCCCAAAATAGATTTTTTCGATTACCATATCTAATTTCAAGCTACATAGTTTGAAATGGCTCCAATTGGTATTTTGGAATTGGCCGAAAATCGTGAAAATAAAACTTTTATGACTTTTGTATAGAAACCAGGGTCCAAGGAACAAAAATTATTTTTTGAAAAAAAAAATGTATTTGCTTCTATAAAACTTGACAAAAAGGGTTTAACTTCGAAACTGGTACACATATGAATCCAATTTCTTTTGAGTACTGAGTGTAGTTTGTATTACACTTTGAAAACGTTTAAAAATGGTATCTAATATGACACATTGCAAAATCATTGTCACCTCAAAATCTTTTCGTATTTTCGCCTTGATTGTATCCATTTCCTATTTGTTCTACAATTTCACATTATTTCTCTCAAAGGACTTGTTACACCGGCACAAGAAACTGCAGTCAAGGGCTGTATCGATAAACTGGAAAGAATTTTGACTTGCGCCACTAAAAAACGTCCCGATGGTCCACCTTCCGTTCTTAGCGACGTGGACCCCAAGACTACAGAACGCGAAAAGCTCAAGAGTTTTTTCGCTAAAACATTAGCCACTCAAATGGTCCAAAGAGGAATGGCTAACCTAACAGAATACGAACTGCATAAGTTGGTTTATGCTATTGCGGTAAAAACGTCATTAGACGATGGAAATCTAGCCGAACCTCCAAAGTATCCACCTGCACCTTCACCTCCGCCTCCACATCACAGTTACGGCTATTATGGACAAGGCTATGCGACAGGTCCTTCAACTTCGGCGATGTAAGTATCTAATAAACATGCGCGCCTCATTTAGTTGCGCATGATTCTTGCGCACTCTCCTTGCGCGCTCTCCTTGCGCGCGCTCTCCTTGCGCGCGCTCTCCATGCGCGCTCTCCTTTTAGCGCTCTCCTTACGCGCACTCTTTTCGGTTCGAGTTTGATGATAAAAGTTCGAGTTCGAGTTCGGTTCGACGAAATTGAAAAGTTCGAGGTTCGGTCGTTCACTATGCTCTATTTAGCTTGGTCTAACCGCAGAGCCCCCGCAAGCTCGGTTGGAAATATTTCTTGCCCCTAAAAAGAGTGCCTGGAAATTTTCCCACCATTTTTTTAATTGAAAATAGTAATAGCGCAGCGCCCTGAAAGTAGACTCTTTACGGTGACCATCTTGTATTTAGCCGCCCTACCCAACGCAAGCCAGTCGATGCTGTCCTTTTACTTCAGCCCAAGCCCAGTATTTTTGTTGGTACTCACTTTATACTGGCCGAATTGCACTGTCACATTTTGTACTCAGACTACTTTGAACTAGCCTATTGTGCATTGAACAGTTTTGTTCTGAGGCTATATTTGCATTAGGTTTTAGATTGGGCAGAATTGGCTGTGCTGGCTTGCCTCAGTATAAAATTGTCAAGGACATAACACACCAGTGTAAAATGATCTTAGTACAAAATTGGCCAAAGCACAAAACAATGTAGTGCAAAAATGTCCAGTTCAAAATTGTCCAGTACATGTGGTAATCCTGTACAAAACGATGATCAGTGCAAGTTTGGCCCCAGTGCAAAATGTTCCAGTGCAAATCGGCCAGTAGAAAGTGAATACCAGCCCGTATTTTCGGTGATACAAGATGGCCGCCGTAGTAAAAGATAATCCTTTTTGCAGGATGGGCAACAGAGGAATGTACAACGCACAGCCTCCTCAACATGCTCCACCCAAACCGGGCCCGCCCTCGAGCATCAGTAGCAACAGTGCGGCATATGCTACGCCCATTTATAACAAGGAATCTAGCCAACCTCCTTTGAGCAAGCCTGAAAGGCCTCCAGCTGACCAGCCTCCGCCAGCCAAAAAGGCCAAAGAGAGTGAAGATGACAATTTGGATGAGTTTGACGATTTGACAGTTGATGAATTACGTTCACTTTTAGACAATTTCAAAAATTTGTCTAAGGGTGAACAAATGGATTTGATTCGGTACATGCGTAAATTGGAGCAAAATGATCCTCAAAAAGTCAAGTTGCTAAAACAATCTGTCAAACCGGGTGGTCAAGCAAAAACTGGTAACCCAAGGTGAATTTTCATTCTTTTTATTACAAAAAGGTGGCAATAATTTTGCGAAATGTCATTTTGGCTATTTTGAGCAATTTTTGGTTATTTTTCCTGGGAATTAGTCTTTAACTGAGTAGAAAGGCGTGCTGGGCCATCACCGGCCTTATAAGTTTTAAACAGCTGTTGAGCTGTTTTGTTACTGTATTTGTTTTGATCATTTTGGCGCGAATTTCAAACATATTTTACATTCAGTGCTGTACCCCCTCCTCAATCATCTCAAACCACATCTGCCCCAAGAGAAGTCAAAAGTGAACCTAACAGAGAAAGACCAATTTCTCAAGCTTCATCTAACCATAGCGGTTCTCAAGGGTTCAGAGGTATGGTTGGTGGACCACCACCTCCGCCTCCGCCTGAAGAAAACAATGGCCCACCACCCAATTGGGGTCAACCTCCGCCTCCAAACAATTCTGGTCCACCACCCGATACTTGGGGTGGTGGGCCCATGGGCAGCAACAATGGTGGACCCTGGGGACCTCCACCTGGAAGATGGAACAATGCTGGACCTTCTTCTTATGGAGGCTATGGACAACAAGATGGTTACTATGGACCTGATGGAGGTCATGGTGGATACTACTAAAATCATGTTTACCTATCTAACTGATTCGGTTAATAAAACCTTGAGAAGAAGTATTTTGAATCTTGTTGAACGCAACGAGTAGCGTTACGATCTGCCTGTATCCACTTGTATTGGCTATTTTGGCCACCATTATATTTGTAACACACTTGTTCAAAGGGTTCAAAGGACTTTCTATTTTCTCATTATTTATTCATGATTCCACAATCCACATTCCGCAATTTGTATTTTATTACTTTATGAGAGTGAGAGAATCTCCCACGGTCCTAAGTGTTACTTTTAATTATTCAGGGGAATTTACTCAAATACTTCATCAAATCCATGAAGTACATAGTAGTTCGTACTTGTCTTGAAGTCTCTTATTGAGTCTCACGGTCAAGCGCGACTATTTTCATGCCTTTCGCACAATTTATTATTTAGTATCTTGCTTAGCAATTGACTGGAAAGCCATTCAGGTTAGAACTCTGGCCAAAACTGGAGTGATTGCAGTACATATTATACTCTTGATATTGTATTATAAAATATGTTGGAAATACTGTTCAGAGTGCTTTTTTGTTCCTTGGCATCTTTATCAATAACCAATGCCGAAGGAACTCTAAAACAAGGAAATGGATTCCACTACATTACTGGAAAAGGATGTGGAATTTCCACCCCTATCAAATACTTAGAAGAGATACCAGAAAGTATTGAAGGAATGAGTTGTACTATTATTCGACCCAAGAAGGAGGTAACAAAATCTCAAAAGATAGAAGACTTGCATGATCATTGGAGGTTCAAGCCAATTGAAGGTAATTTGTATTCAAATAGTAGATGTAAAAGAGACTGATTACTCACATGTATTGTAAAAAAAAATCTAAAATCTAGAATGTGAATTTAAAAATATGGACATACAAGGCTTTGGTATGTATGCAGAAAGTACTGAGGCTGACAAATTTGAATGTGCTAGAAAATGTCGAGAACACAAGCATTGTGAATACTTTGTTTTTCTGGCAAGTGGATACTGTTCTCTGAGATGGTTAATGACTAGTGAGCCCCAACCTGCACATCCTGATGCCTATCCAGACTTGCTTGCCAGCTACAAATCTTGCACTTTCCCTCAAAATGGAGTTGAAGGTAAACTATGATAACAAACTTGTAACTCACCCTAAAAGTATTATTTCAAAAGATTGCAAGCAAAGTAAGCTATGTTTATTTTGGTGATTTTCAAACACTATTTTGTAATACTCTTTGAAACTGACAACATTTGCTATTTTGATAGATTGTCAATTTCATGACTTGGAATTGGGAGGTGACGGAAAATTTGTTAGTAAGACAGAAGATGAATACGAATGTGCTCGAAAATGTCGGGATGATGAAGAATGTCAAGGATTTGTATTTGTCACAAAAGATTTTTATGATCCGGTACAAGCCAATAATTGCTTTTTCAAGTGGAATTTTGGTTCACCCCATACTCCATATTTCACATTCGAAGACCTTAAATCTGGATATGATTCTTGTAGAAATGATTACAACCCAATTGAAGGTACCTAAATGAGTCAAAATACAAAAAAAAAAAAAAAAAAAAGACTAGGCATCTAAAATTGCAATTTCCAATATTTTTTTTCAAGAATGTGAATTCCGTGATGTGGATATTCCCAAGGCACAATCCGAAACTGTACTATACAGCATTCCGAATGAAAAAGCTTGCGCACGAGAATGTCAAAAGGAACTCGAATGTGATTTTTTTGTCTATCTTACAGAAGAAACTGATCATTATAAGAACTGTGTTCTAAAATTTGGAATTGAAGGCGCTGAAGTTGTTGAAGGGAAGGGTTTGCTATCAAGCTACAGAACATGTAAATTTCTTTGAAAAAAAAAATTGAAAATCTAAGAATTTTGAAAATCGGAAAATCTAAAAATTTTGAAAATTGGACAATCTAAGAATTTTGAAAATCAGAAAATCTAAGAATTTTAAAAAATCTTACAATTTTGAAAGTCTACAAATTTTGAAAGTCTAAGAGTCTTAAAAATCGAAAAGATTATACCAAAAGGCATAATATTGTGCAATTTGACTAAATCGCGGA
>LT728016.1:74994-104150 GCA_900157175.1 Oithona nana
GTAACATTTTACAACAACTTTTCAATATACTTAGGTCCCTTTGTAACATTTTACAACAAAAAAACCTTATGCTTGTTTTGGAATGACTCGTTTCGCTTCGCTCATCTTCGCAAGGAACAAAAATACACAGAAATAAAGTGTGAACACTGAACAAAATAGCCCGAAAAAAAATAAATAATAATAATTAATAATGTCCAAATTATTGAGTATAGATTTTAACTTTGGCGTGAGCAATCAAATCGCGGGGGCATTTTTCTCACTCAAATGACTCATGGTTCAGTGGACATAGTTTCATCAACTATTTTCCCTCCATTTAGATCGTCAACGGTTATGTCTAGCTTGGTAGCAATAAAAAATAAAAAAGTGTGAGAAAAAATATCGGTGAAAAAAAAGGAAGTGTGTACATTTTTTGATAATATAATTTTCAAAAAAATGCAATCTGTGAAGTAAAGTCGGGAGTGAGTACATTATTTATTCTTCAAAATACGTCACAGATAAGTTGCGTTTCCTGTGTAACATGTACACTGCAATGCATAAAGTAGATTTTTGTTGCGTAATCAGTTTCGTGAACATCGCCAAGTCTTAGTCTTACTACGCCTACGCAAAAATCATCAGCAGTCAGTCTAGGCTTTCCTTTCAAACAAATCAGTTGAAAATTAAAGTGAGACTTTTGTTGTGTAGGAAAAATTGGAAAAAAAAGACGAAAACTTGATTTTGATTACGTGATGAGTGTTAAAAAAATGCATCAGTTTAAGAACAGAGTTGTCATGAATGAAAATGTTGCCAAGGCAGTATTGCTCTTGCAATCATGGCCTGATGAATGCCTCACTCTGTTCAAAATGCAACAAAGTCCTACCAAAAGCATTTTTACTTTGCCTGAAATCCGAGACCAGTTTTTGAGCTTGATTCATAGTTTTCCAACAGCTGATGTGGTGACCTTAATTCAGGAAATTGACAGGATTGAGATTGCGGAAGCAGGGAATGAATTTCGATATTTGACTGAAGTGTTGGATGTTGCCTCGAAAATCGCATCTAAAAATGCAGATGTGCAAACATTTGCAATGTTTGAAGCCATTCTGACAGATTTGAAGAAACGAAAACAACACTTCAAATTGTTTGAAATTGCACAAAATCTTCTCAATGGAGTACAAGAAAAAGATAAAACTGAAGGTAATATTTTAGTGTTTATAAAAGGAGAAGAAAAAAAAAATTCGTCAAATATTTGCAAAGAAGCTTATGCTAAAAAAAGGCTTTGGTTACCTAAACATTTATTTTTTCTTGCAGAATTTGTGATGAAACATGTGATAAAACTCAACAAGTTTATTGGAGATGCCTTATCGATGCAAAATGAATTCAACAAAGCTTTAAAGTACTACAAAGAAGCATGTATGCTCGAAGAAATGCTCAACAACTCCGGAACGTTCAACCCGAAAGACATCAATGCCAAAACTATCAATCATCTCGGATCCCAATACTTCGGTCAAGGAAACTATGATTTAGCTCTCGACTACTTTTCGAAAAGTTTAGAATTGACTCCAAACGAGAATAAAGATGGTCTGGCAAGAGTTCACAACAATATTGGATTGTGCTTAACAGAAAAGCAAAGTTACAAAGAAGCTCTAAGACATTTCCATGACTCTTTAGTGATCAAACAGAATGAGGACTTTGTCAACCAAGATAGCATTGCCAGAACATTAGGCAACATGGCAAACTGCTTCCAAAAGATTGGGGATTTCTCAAGTGCTCTCGAATGCCATTCAGCAAGCTTGAAAGCCAGACTTGAATTCTACCAAAATGAAGAAAATAACACAGATGTTGCAAACTGCTATTTTAATCTGGGACAGTGTTATAACTCATTGAAGCAAAAGAAAGAAGCAAAGGAAAATTTGCAAAAAGCCTTGAGGATATCACAAAAATGCCCAAATGGAAAAAATCTAGCCAAGAAAATTGTTACTGTTTTGAACCCGCAGGATTAGGGAAAAAGTCTTCATTGTTTTTTTTTTGTTACTTAAGAATCGTTTATTAGGATGAGTGTTTTCTTTTTTTTATTTTTTAAACACTGCTTTTATGGCTGGATAAAATCCACGGGTGGCTAAAGTAGCTCTAAATTGAGAGTCACCAGTGACATAAAAAGCAGGGTGAACAACCATATG
This sequence comes from Oithona nana, assembly GCA_900157175.1. Taxonomy (NCBI): domain Eukaryota; kingdom Metazoa; phylum Arthropoda; class Copepoda; order Cyclopoida; family Oithonidae; genus Oithona; species Oithona nana. Next base: position 77,148 of record LT728016.1, read on the forward strand.
AAAAAACAAGCAATACAAATTGAAAAACTTGTCAGCCAATAAATTCCAACCAAAAATGTACATGATATAAATGAAATAGAAGACTAAATTGCACATTTCAACAAACCATTGAATGATTGAAATTCGAATGACAATACCATTGTCACGTCGGCGTCTACTGTAAGTCACTTTGTCTAAAATCCACTCCACACTCTCCGTTTGGGCTTGAATCTTACTGAAGCATTGGTACAAAAAGTAAGCTTCAGGTAAGTTGGATGAAAGTATCATGTAAGTGACAAAGGAAGCTTTACAGGCAAACATGCTATAAGAAATGATCAGTTTTTAAGCTGTATCACACATATTTATACGATTTTCACCTACCAAATTAATCAGTTCAAAGTGAAGATTTTTCCACAAGGAATTTTATGCTCTACAAGTTGTAAAACGTTTGGCTACATTTCACCAAATGGCCATTTTGGCCATTTTGGCGATTTCTGGTGGCTACATTGGCTTGAAAAAAATTCTAAATTCAGTGACCTAGATTGATGCAAACTGCATATCCCAATACTATTCGAAATCTTCATTTTTTGTCCAAAAATTGAACTTTCATTTCCCGAGAAAATTGTCGATTTTTTTTGGTGAAAAACTCGTGAAAATGTTGTGACGTGAAAATGTTGGGGTTTTGTCAAAATTGAATTTTTGGACAAAATTTGACTTTTACAATAGTGTGATCCCTAAGATCATTTTGGCGCATAACACTACACTGCCAGATTAATTTGGTTGTTGAAAATCGTATAAAGATTGGAGAAAGGATGATTTAAAACAAATTAATTACCTATAATTTGACCCTTCATTGCATAAAAGATGTCCATTGCGTTGATACATTTCAACATAATTGCCTAAACAGCTTTGTTCTGTGATAGTTGGTTCTGAGCCAAGGATGATGGAAACGGAAGTGACTAAGGAGGTGACAAAGTGACCAAAAGCCGTCAATTTAGCCAGAGTTCGTGGATGAAGTCCAAAGTCAATCAGAATTTTGTCATGAAATAAGCAAATGTAACGATACAAAGTCATGAAAAAGGTTTGAAATTGGACATAAAATATGATGAATACTTCGGAATAGGTGACAAAATAGCAAAAATACTGTCCAGTAATGTCCTTGACTGGATAATACAGGGACCTGAGAATCATTACAAGGAGGTACACCGGTGTCAATACATTCAAAGTATGTAAGTAGGGTAGAATCATGATATTGATGTATCGATTACCAAGTTTCTTGAAAGTCAGAAAAACGGCTTTTTGAACCAATACAATCAATACAGATACGATACCAATGGCCATTACATATACTATAGCTTGTAATCCTTTGAAGACCGGTGTGTATTCCGTTAGATCTGTATCGGAATACTCAAAGAAATGGTGAAGGTCAGTAGAGAAGGATGTGTTCTTGGTCATATCTCCGGCTTTACTATTCTTGAAAAGAGAGAGCAAAGGCGCTTTAGAGAGAGTATCTGTGCGGAGTAATCCTCGATCTCACGGTGTTTGATAATCACAGAAAAAAGTCTCATTTAACATTGCGAGCGAAGCGAGCAACGGTTACATTTTTAGTGGACAAAAGTTCAAAATGCTCTATTTGGGGAGTTTTCAAAAACGTGAAGCTTCCGGTCAAACAGTGTTACCAGACAGGTCAATTTTAAAGGGACAAAAATTGGTGAAAAATGCCAATATTAAAAAATTCAAATGAGACATTTTGGGTGATTTTCAAACAATGTGAATCTTCCAAATGATCTGCAAACGTAAGGAAATTCCAGAAAAACTTGAATTTCTCGTCACTTGCAATTTTAGTCAGCAATTGTTTTTCAAGAGGTGATAAGCGCTACAATCTTCGTTGTTTTTTAGTTATTAAAAACGTACGAATATATTCGTATGTGGTTGATGGTAGAATGGCCAAATGGTCTCAGACAACCTCAGCATGTTGACGGACGCAACCATCACAAAAACCAGGAAAATGGTTATCTTAGCACTTACTGTACTTTTAGTTGCAGTTATTGCAATTTCCTTGTCCTTGTCCATACCCAAATCGGATCATGAGACACTTGAACTCAACAAGGAAACAACTTCCAAGAATCCAAAACCAAATTCATTTCATGAATACATTTGTGGTCGAAGATATTTCAAGCATCGTCAAAAAAGAATTGTTGGAGGAATCAAAGCCCAGGCTCATGCTTGGCCTTGGCAAGTGTTCTTCAAGAAACCAGTAGCTTGTGGAGCAACCATCCTTACAAGATCCTGGATCATTACAGCTGCTCATTGCTTGCATTACGACAATGGAACTTTTTACCCAATATCAAAGATCAAAGTTGTCTTAGGTGAACATAACCGAAGAACCAAGAAGGAAGATTTTCCTTCAGAAGAAAGATCCATTGCTCAAGCCATTGTTCATCAAGGATACAATCCTGTTGATGATCAGTCAGATTTCGACCTTGCTCTCTTACGTTTGGATTCACCTATTGATTTCCAACCCAACATCATTCCAATTTGTCTTCCAACCAATGATGATGAATTTTCCGGCTTGACCGGTACGGTCACTGGTTGGGGTAGGATTAAAGCAGACATCAAAACTAAACCATCTTTACTGAGGCAACTTGAATTGCCAATTTTATCCAATAAAAATTGTGCTTCAATGACTGAATGGCGGATTACAAATAACTCGCTTTGCGCCGGATACAAAAATGGAGGAAAGGATTTTTGTAGTGGTGACTCCGGAGGACCTTTAGCTGTCAAAGATTCCAATGATCGGTACGTCTTAGCTGGAGTGGTGTCTGGAGGACCTTGTGCACAACCTGCAGGTCCAGGAATCTACATGCGCGTATCCAGATTTTTACATTGGATTACTAATCATACTGATTACTAAAAAAACGCAAATAAAAGAGATTAAAAAAATTGATTTAGTCTTATCTTGACTCTCATAGCAGCAACTTCAGCTTCAAAATGCTTCTGTTTGCCATCTTGTTAGCCTCAATCATCCAAATCAAAGGCTGTGGTATGTCCACCCACACAGAAGTGATTGAAAGAGCCTTGGCAAATTACGACAATCCCGCTTTTGGCAAAGGTGAAATCCGCAATATTTTGCTGAGAAATCAGGATGCTTTTCAAGCAGGTGCACCTTTTCCCGACGCATTTTACAATTCTTTATGTCATAATGGGGACTTTAATGGAGAATCGGAAGACATTCATTGGGGTCAATACCAAAAGGTGGCTTGGGATTACTTTAGAAAAACGTATCCGGATCCCATTGGAAACGTCGATGCTGAAAGATTAATTGCGTTCATTTTGGGATTGACGTCACATCAAGTACTAATCTAAGTTTGTTTGCACTTAATCTGTCATTAAAATTGTTACAAAATTAAGGTTGCAGATGTGTCTTGGCATAGTTTGGAAGGATTGAGAGATGGGTTGATCACAATGTTGTCTGAAACAAGTTTTGATGGACGTTGGAGTGATGCACATAACTACGCGGATTTTATAGGTGACATTGTTGGTATCATGGAATGGAACACAACCATGGTTGACCAATGGTATGTCCCAATCAATGACATTCACAACATCTTCATTGAATACTACGGAGATGATCGTGGGATCACACCTAACTTGATTTCAACTTGTTCATTGATGTTGTTGGCCGGAAGGATCGCCGAACAGGAATTAGGAGCTGTGATTTATCCAGTTGAAATAATTAGAGCTCCATTATTTCTGGACATTTTGCAAGATTATTACTTGGGTGGTATCAATGACATGGCAGCTTGGACACAAATAGTCTGGGACACAAGTCTGGAAATGGCCACACAAGGCACTGAACATTGTCATATTGTGAAGAATCCTCTGGAGATTTACTGCAATGATACCAAAGCAAATCTACCAACATTGGGAGCTTATCCGTACCAAAAAGTCAAAGAACAGAAAGAAAATCACTTGGAAAGGATCAAAATGAAGTTGGGAATTGAAACTACTGAGGACTTTTTAGACTTTGCTGAAAAGCATATTGAGATGGATTTGACTGGAAAAGGAGTTCAATTCAACGTGAATCAAATTCATTTTGGTGATGATCAAGAGACAGAAAGTATTGATGATGAAGACACTATTGAACCTTTTGCAACATTTACTATACCTTACCAATATGCAGACTTTGGTACCAGTCTGCACATTACTGATATCGACCAGGATGGCAATGATGACCTTTTAGTAGGTGCACCTGGATATCAAGAACTTGGAAGTCGAGCAGTTGGATGCGTTTTCATCTATACGTCTTGGACGGAAGGATCAGAAAATGACTTCCAATCAAAAGTGTGTGCAAGCGATCACAATTATGGTTCTGTGACTGATTATTCCAGATTTGGACATTCTATCACCACGTTCAATTGGAATTCCGAAGGTCAAGCATTGATCATAGGTGCACCTTCTTCCGGATCAGAAACCTTAGACTACTTAGGAGGAATACATTTCTTCAGAGACGTTGGAATGCGTGATGGAACTTTGCATTGGAGACACCATGAATTTCTTCGTAGTGCTGAAAATGCAATGAGTTACGGTGCCAATTTGGCAGCTTGGAATGAGTACTTGATGATCTCTGGGCCTCATTTCTCTTCGGATTATCGCCAAGTAGGAAGTGTTTTCTTAACAAATGGTACAGAGAACATTCCTTTACCATATTATTTCGGAGAAGACAAGTACTCTTGGACTGGTCAGAGTGTCCAGCCTTTGGATTCCGGACGAATCGCCGTTTCGTCACATTTAGCTAAGGTTGGAGGCGTCAACATTGCAGGATACATTACCATTCTAAATGAAAATTTGGAAAGAATTGAACGGATTTACAACCCTTTCATAAGGTCGGATCAATTTGGTTATGCTATGGTTTCAACCAATCTAACCATCGATGGTTCAAACCGAGCATGTTTGCTAGTTGGTGCACCGACTTCAACTTATGGTTTTCACACCAATGCTGGGTCCGTCATGATTTTTGATGCGGATACATACTTGTATTTGGGTAAAATGGATGCTGATCGAGCTCTTGGAAGATTTGGAAGAACTTTGGAAGTTTCAAATGACAAACTTTACATTGGAGCACCAAGATATCACGAGGAAGCAAATGCCCTAAGAGAAGAAGGTGCAGTTTTCGTTATGTCTCTAGCAAAATCACTTCCTTTGGACACCATAACCGAAAATTGCAGTGAGAATTCTCACATTCCTTGCCTTAAAGAATGGATGGATTTGGAAATCAATGCACCATTCGGGCAAAAAAGATCACTTTTCGGACACCAAATCAAAAGTTTTCAAAGAGGACAAGACAATTATGTGGCCATTTCAGCCCCAAGAAGTAGTCTAAAAGCCAACTATGCTGGAGCTGTTTATTTGTACAAAAATCTTTGAATTTTTTTAACAAAAGTTTCCATAGATTTCTTGAATCATTTCCACATCCACGCTTGAAAGGTAGGGTTGATGCACTTGCCATTGATGCAAATCAAGCAAGTTGCATTTGGAGGGATCCTTGGGTCTAATGGTTGGTTTGGTACGATCAATTGCCATTTGGTTTTTGGCATAATGCATAATGGAATCGCAATCATAAGGAAAGGCTTTGTTAAAATCGCAAAGTCCATTGCAGATTTTGAACTGATTTTTCTTATCTTCTAAAACATTGTCCCACAATATTTCAACATGAGCATCACGATCATAACGAGTCTGAGTAGGTGCACCAGACAAACCATGAACCATTTCATGAATCAAAGTCCGACCAAAAGTGCAAACCGAATCAGTAGATAAATGCAACTTGACCAATGTGGAACCAGGACCATTGGTTCTCCAAAAAGTTTGACAAAATCCGCCCCATTTCTCAGGTACAAAAATCAATTTGGGGAGACTTTCTTGATCGGTGTCTGGTTTGAATCTTAGACAAGTGTTTCTCTCCATATATGCCATTGCGCAAGCAATACCTGCACGATCTTTGGGGGTAAAACCATCTTGAATTTCATAAGGAATGATACCATTAGGCCATAGGACTCCTCCATCTTTGGACTTTAGATGTGGTCCAAAATAAGTGGCTTCTAACCTATCCACGTATATTTTGTGGTCTTGGTCCTCTTCAATCCATTGGTTAAGTAGTCCTTTCCAATCAGTGTCTCGGCACAATTGGTAATCTTCGTCGGTTAAAAAAGACGAATGGTTGGCTGAGGCAGTTACTCCTACTAAAAGAAGTGCAAAAATCGGGTATTGTAGTCCTAAACTGTCCATGATCAACTGGTCAATTTTTGAGGGTTTGGAAACAAGCTTCTAAAAATAGTAGCTTGCTTGTAAATCGGTCATCAGCTGGCGGCAGTGAAGGGTCATTTAACGCCTAACGGTCAAATATTGGTTAATCCCCTCCTGGTTATTAGGCGGAAGAGACTATTCTACGCGAACCGCGCGAACCACGCGAACCTTCTAAACCTCACTTCCATTTACCTTGGAAATTCTTATTTTGTAAACTACGAAAACCTTCTCAAATTAATTTCTTATGCTATGTACTCATACGCGAACCATCCAAAACTCTTGATCTGAGTCCAACGCGAACCTACTACTCTACGCGAACCTTCCTAAATCTCCTTCTTAGGCTGTGTACTCATACTCGAAACCTCCTAACTCTTGTTCTGAGTCCAACGCGAGCCTATCATTCTACGCGAACCTTCTCAAATTAATTTCTTATGCTACAGCTATGTACTCATACACGAACCCTCCCAACTATTGTTCTGAGTCCAACGCGAACCTACTACTCTACGCCAACCTTCCCAAATCTCCGGTAAACCAGTATTCCCGGGAACCAACCCTATTCCTATTCATAGGAAATAATAATATGACTAAAATAGAAGTGTAACAAGAACTTGACATAAAATCCCAGACTCTGCAACTCTCCATTGCAGTATCCAACCGTCTTTCCAAGATTCTTTAAAAAGTGATTCAACAATTATTTTTTTTTTTTCAAAATTCAATAATTTCATAATATGTTCTGTATATTTTACTAATTTTGATTAGTTTTTATAATTTTCTTCGAAAGAAGTTTTTAATCCTTGTTTGCAGACCTGTTTTTCTTTAATTTTGCATCTTGTTCTACTTTAAGGTCAAACTTTACAAGTTCTTGATCTTCAACTTCATCTCTGTTCCAAAGCAGCTTGTTCAACGTTTGGAGTCCATCTCCATCATTTCGATTGCATAGCCTTTGGATATATGCTTCATATTTATCTGTCTCTCCAATAATTGCATCTTTGAAGAACTGTGTTTGTTTTCTGAAAAAATGCATTTAAAAAAAAATAAGACAGTACATATAAAAATATTAAAGTACCAATCTTACATTTCATCTAGCTCAATTTTCAGTTGTTCCAAATCTTCCATAGCACGTCTGCCTTCTTCCACTTCAATTTCCATGGCTTTGAATTGTGCTACTTTAAGGTCAAACTTAACAAGTTCTTGATCTTCAACATTACTTCTGTTCCAAAGGCTTTGTTGATGAGATGCTATGTCTGGTTTCTTATAGATAAGAGCTTTTATCATATTAGATCTGGATGATATCGTAAAGTTTTTGAAACTGTATTGGCAGCAGAATGCATGATTGAAAAGCTTTCCATTTTGGTCACAATTTTCTTTACAAAGGGACTCGTCATGGGCTCCTTCTGAGATGTTGCAAAGCATTTCTCTTAACCTGAAAGATACAGCATTGATTTATCACATTTATCAAAGTTTTCCACTTTAAAAATTACTTACTGATTTTTTGTTTCTTGTCCTTTGATTGTGATGATAATCAAATCAGTTGTGACTCGTGTAAATGATTCAAAATGAAATTCCTTCAAATTATAGAGAAAAACTGTTGTTGCCTCTGATCCAACAATTGATGTGCAAGGATGACAAGGCCACTCTTTTTCCAAACAGTATTTCATCAAAGGTTGTAAGGAAAATTGATCATCATTTGGATCATAGATGACCATTACACTTTCAGCAGTAACATAACCATCATGGTAAGTCTTTTTGGCAAAATTGATAAAATCTTCAACATCCTCTAGATCAAGCCAAACTGGTACATCTCCATTGAATGAATCCAGAGAATGTTCAAAACTCTTCAGACTTGAAGTATTCTTTGAATGTATCATCATATAAAACGTAAGAGCAATGATCTCATTGCTACATCGCAATCTCTTATCCAATACACAAATCAGAGTGTTGCTGTTCTCTAACCTTTTAACATTTTCCAATGGTTGAACGTTTGGAAATACACTTTGGCTAAAGGTGTGCCTTATAGCAACAACATATTCAACATTGGAATCTGATTGGAGATGACGCCACTGATTCAAATCAAAATCTGGCAATACTTCATCTAATAAAACTATTGTGTGTACTTCTTCTCTTTTCACTTCTGTTTCAGTTTTATGAACATTTGGATTAGACACTTGCTGGTTTGGAACAAATGGATCAGAGTTGGTGGGAAGGTCTAACATAGTTTTCTCCTCTGTCACCTTTGGTAGTAATTGAGTAAAAAGTATGCTATTCTCTCTTATATACTCTGGGGGGGTAATAGACAGCTCCTTTAGTACCTTTGATCGCAAATCATCTGCACTTTTGAAAGACAAGTCCGCCAAAGGTTTGGTTTCAATGAAACAATAGCTTTCAAAATATTTCAGTTCTTGTTTGAGAAATTGAAAAAGAACTGGAACTCGGTTTTGCCCTTGATAAGCAGCACACAAAACAACCTTGATCTCCAAACGATCCTTACCAGGATGTTGCTTCTTTAAAGAACAAATCTTCATTTTGGTAACTTCAACCGCCAACATTGATTTGCCTGATCCCTCTGGACCGCTTATCACCACTGTTGTTGGATCACTTTCTTCTTTTGCTAATTGCGCTATTTGTTTCAATAGTTCCTTTTGAGTTGGATCTAAAGTAATTTGCTTTCCATTTGTAGTCAGATTCAAGTCCCTTTGAATCCGCATATGGGCAAAAAGACCTTCAACTTCAAGCGCAAATCGTAGATCAAGATTGACTGAATGGCAAATACTGATCACAATAATGCGTGGATCAATTTCACTCAACCTTTGCATCAAATCATTCAAGTTCAATTTGGCATCCTTATCATAGTAATTGCACACATCAACGATCTCAATTTTGATTTTGTTTTTCTCCATATCTTGTTGCACCTCTGGGTTTTCTTCAAGAAGCTGAATCTGTTGGCTAAAGTGCCCTTGGATAGCAGGGTCTTCTTCTCCAATTTGACCATCTTCCTTTCCATGTCTTCCACCAAGAAAAACTATGTAGCCATCTTTCAGACCATGTGTCAATTCTTTCCAATTCTTGGTAATATGTTTCCTCCATTTCAGTATTGAAACTTCGCCATTGTTCAAAAGTATACAACTTTTTTGGATTTGTAAGTTTTTTTCATTTGCCACCCTGGCCATTGCTTGTTTTGTTTGTACACAAGAAAAAAGCCTCTTATCGAGGAAGCAGAGTTATCAAACAATTTGAGTTTAAGAGCACTTGCCACTTTAGTACAACATTCACTTTTCAGTAGGGACTAGGGACACATTGGACATTAGTCACATTTTGCCCTTGTCGCCCTTATCTTTTAATTTTTCTTTGTTTACAAATCTTTGTTCAGCATCACGCAGCAAGCAAGCAGAGCAAGCAGGCAGGCTTTTAGAATAGTAAGGAAGTCCAGATAAGAAAGGTAAGATAAAGTACATTTTATAAAACTCCTCTTACAATCCAACATTTTATTGAAGCTGAAGATGAGGGACTTTCAGCTTAAATTGATCGAGACCAATGAAATCAGTGACGAAGATTACACATTCAAGTTGGATGAAAAAGCCACCGTTCTTGACTTGAAAGAAGCCTTTACCAAAAAAGAAGGCTACAATCCTGATGAACTGAGGTTGATCTACCAGAGACAGGAAGGTGATGAGCCTCTAGAGGACACTGAACTTTTGGAAGACATTGAAAAGCATCCTGGAGTCTTTTTGCTCGAGGTTCCAACTTTGGGAACACCTGGAAATGTTTCAATCTTCCGTAAGTTTAGTGAGGCACTAGAAGGTGAGCAAATCTGCCTCTTGATTGGATCCAAAAAGAAATTTCAACATCACCTTTTGAATCACGAGAAGAACAATTTTTCCATTCCAAGTTGTAAGTTATTACTCACTTTTGTTACAGTTTTTTCAAAGATGTTATCATTTACAGTGAAATTTCCTTGGGCCCAAAACAAACTTGCTGTTATTGAAGATGACAAGGAGTATGAGTATGAAGCAGTCCAATACTCCATCAAAAATCACTGGGAATTGGAAATTCGGAAGAACCACATGGGAAACACCAAATGGCTTGTTTTGAAAAAACGGTCTGATGGAAGGTGGTTGCCTCTTTTTGGCAAACCCACAACCTTTTCGGTTGCCAATGAAATGTTCCCTAGGACCTATGAATGAATAGGTACTTCAAAACTTTACTCAAGAACTCAGCTCAAGAATACATTTTCCCATTTTCCATAATTTGTTCAAGGGCGTAGAAGTAGATCCGGATCGATATTTTAGGGTTCTTTCTTGCTTACAGTTACATTACATTTAGTGTGTCATTTGAAAATGTTAGTAGACTCCAAACAAATAAAGTGACAACTGACAACCCGTTACGAATTACTTTGTAAGTAAATACAGTTTGTACATTATCATTTGTCAGTCTTGGTACACTGGCCAAACAAGGCTTGGTACATACACTAGTCAGTGAGCAATGGAACCTCAAGCAAGCAATCCAAAAGAGTTTTTTAAAGACTTTTGTGAGCAAACAAGTCTACATGGTTGGAATTTCTTGGCTTACAGCAAATTCAAATGTAGTCATGTTGCTTTCTGGCTTTCTGTAATCATTGGTGCATCTTTTGTATGCATGTATTGCATCTATCAAAGTACTGATGAATTCATTGAAGCTACAGTTGATTTCCAAACTGAAACATTGACTGAACCCTTAGACAATGTATTCTTTCCTTCAATCTACATTAGCAACAAAAATGTATACAGAAAATCCATTTTGATGGAAGTATTACAAGATCCAATTTTAAGCAATATATCTTACAATCAAATTGTGAATGTTTGGTCAAGGCAGAAGTTTTGGGGATTCCCTCAAACCTTTGAAGAAAAAGTGGTAGATACCAAAATGAGGACATCTACAAAATGGATGGAGCTTTTCAACCAATATCGGAACGAAAGTTTAGAGCCACCTGGATACATTGTATATCCTGACACAACGAAATTTCAACAACAACACTCATTGGATTCATTTAATAACCAAGAAGAAAATGTCCTTGGATATTACTTTTTACAACTAATGGGACATAGTAGGCTAGATGATTATCTTTTGATGATGTATTTCAGTGGTAAGGGAATTGCTTACTTTGGAGGAGGTATGGCTGGAGAAGCAATTCCTACCAATACCTTCGTACCTTACTTCAAAAATGGCATAACAGAACCAGGAAGTAGAAGTGGAATGAGAAATGGAATAACTTTTCATTTGGATGCTGAAACTTATGACTTCACATACAATGACTTTCAAACTGAAGGGTTTGATATTGGTACTAAACATCATTTCGACTATCCATCAATGTTAGACACTATTGAAGTTCAACCAGGACAAACTACAATGATAGCAGTTTCGTCGGAATTGATACATACTGATGAAAGTATCAGGAAGAGATTTGGTCCTGATGATACAAAGTGCTACTTTGATGGAGAGGTGAATCTGGACAAATTCTTTACTTACTACTCGATGACAAACTGTTTATTCATGGCATACTTGCAACAAGTTGCAATCAAATGTAATTGCAGTATTATTGATGGTCAGTTTAATGAATGTGTCTTAAAATCAAAAGGTTGTGTTAACGACAATCAAATAAGGGTAGGAATACACCAAACAATCTTATCCGATGGAACAAATCGAACTTGTTATGCAAGATGCAATGACCAAACTTTTACTACCTCTGTATCGACGTCTAATTACCCCAACCTACAAACGTTTCCTTACTTTGGATTTGACTTTTGTCTTGTAATGCAAAAGATTGCTAGGTCTTGTCAAAGTATCAAGAAACTTGCTCTTGAAGACAAGTATCCTGGAATTTGTACTCACTTCAATGCCTTGAATCCGGATCTGAAATCAATGCTTTGTGGATTTTGGGATTATGACCAACTCAAGGATCAATTGAGTGACCAATTGATTGATTTTGTCAAAATCTATGCCAAAGAGAATACTGCAAGAGTCACTATCTACATGAAAGATCCATATGTCAAGAAAATCAAAAGAGTAGAGAAGATTTCCGTTTCTTCTTTCATCTCAAACATTGGTGGACTTTTGGGTCTATTTCAAGGTATCAGTGTCATTTCTTGTTTTGAAGTTGGTTATCTGCTTTGCTTGTTTATCAAGGACAAGCTAACTAAACCAAATTCAATTGAATCTCATTGAATTCTTTATGTAACTTATTCAATAAATCTTGATGTTTTACTTGTTAATTGTAATCATGATAAATGTGAATTCTGTTCTCGTATTGAATCCTGCATTTCATCAAACAATATGGCTTACATCATCAATATTGACTGTATTTACATTGAATACATCTGGAATACCATCAGATACAAAGCAAATACTTTCTTTAATAGAAGATATGAAAGTTCTAACTAGGAACTACTCAGCTAAGTTGACCAATCTTGAAACATTGGTGCATAACAAGTCTGTTCCCAAAGTCCTTGACAAGTACAGAAGCCAACATAGTGATCGTAAACAAGGATTGAAAATCCTATCTAAGATGCCAAATAATGAAAGTCTCGATAGAATCATGGTGAAAGCCAAACTTCCCAAAGGTTTAGATGAAACTTTGGTTCTAAACAGATTTTACCATCCTGAAAGAAAAGACAAAGACAAGCATTGTAATTATGTTGGGTACTTGAAATCTAATCCAACAGATAGTGTGGCAGCTTTGACTGGTTGTATTGGAAAACAAAATGTAATGACAAGTTTACTTTCATTCAAAAATCCAAAGTTTGAAAAGATGCACCTATGGAAACTCAATGGTGAAGTCAAAGAAATCCATGAGGATTATGGTGACATCATGGATATCATCCAAAATGATGATATCAACCACCAAATCAGTATGGATCTCTTCTCTGAAATTCATTATGACATTTTAGATGAACTTTCCTCATTTAATCACTACATAGGAGAAACTGAAACCAATTCAAATGATTATGATCCAGCTGTTGGACCTATGCCAATTGGTGGTTTGATGAATGACATCACAAATGTGATCCCAATCCCTTCACAACCAATCAATATAACTTACTGTGCACTTGAATTGAAAGGCAATATCCATGGTTTGATTCCTTCCAATCTAACATTTGAAATAACAGTAACCTTTTTACTAAAAATCCATAAGTATTTGTCTTAACCAAGGTTTCTTTCAATCAGGCAAGTTATGAAGACAATTTCTTGGCAGTTTACAATTACAGTCAAAGTCAAGCTGAAGAAGCCATTTTGAAAACCATTACCATGGCACAAACTCACTTCTTACATCCAAGTCTGGGTACAAAGATTCACTTGAAGTTGATGGGTCCAATATTGTACTTGCCAAATGAGAGATTGGTAGCTGATGGTCCATCCCTGAGCAAGTTCCAGAAATTGCTTCAAACTTTTGTTAACCCAAATCTTGATCATGCAACACATGCTTTGTTTACCAGTCATGGATTGGTCAGAGATCTTGATAGGGCTCTTCCAAGTCATCCAAAAGTTGATAATAGAGTTGGTATTGCTAATGTATGGTATGTTTGTTTCAAACCTTACAAATCCTTAGTGATCATTGAAAGAGGACCAAGTGAAAGGCAAATGGTTAAAATTCTTATGCATGAATTGGGCCATACTTTGGGTATGGCACACAACATTAATTGGAGTTCATATAAGGGAATTCCTAAAGGAATTTGTCAAATATCTAAATCATCTAAGTACCAATCCATCTTGAGAGGAAAGACACCTAAACCATATGCTTGGACAATTTGTAATAGATGTGATTTATTGAGACAATACCAAAAACAAATGATCAAGTGGGGCAAATATTGTTTGGCAAAAGAAGTAGAAGAGCAACCGGAGCAAACTGATATTGAAGAGGAGAAGGAGGAAGAAGAAGACAATCCTGGCGATTGGAGTGAATTTGAGTTAGAGTCCCTCAAACGGCACAATGAACTTAGAAAGAAGCATGGATCGCCGCCCATGAAGTTAAGCAGAGAAGTAAGTAATACTGGGTGTCCCAACAAGTTTTAGACAGACCTGTTCAAGATACTTTCAAAAAGTATCTAGATACAGATACTCTCAGAAAAAAGTATCTAGATATAGATCTCACTTCGATTAGACAAATTTTTTGACAAAAAAGTCAAAATTCGCAAAATTCTAATTTCTACTGTTTCTACAAAAACTTGTTGGGTCATCCGGTATATCTACTGCAAGCAAGACAAATGTTCTATTTAAAGGATTTTTTTAAAATGAATTATCAGCTCTGCACCTTTGCTCAAAACTGGGTAAATCGTCTAGCCAATGAGGACAAAATGTACCACAGTTCTGGCTCTGGTTTCGGCGAAAACATCTTCTTTCAGCAAGGAAGTGAATGCAATATGAAAATCGGAATTACTGCTACCAATCTTTGGTACAACGAGGTTTCCATGCATAATTATAGTAGCAACCAATTTGTGTACGAAACAGGACATTTTACCCAAGTGGTATGGAAGAACTCTACTGAGCTGGGCATTGCCAAAGCTGTTTCCGGATCCGGAAAATGTTACGTTTCAGCAAATTATAAACCTCCGGGCAACTATGAAGGCCAGTTCATTGAGAACGTTCTGCCTCCAATAAATTGAAAATAAAGAAGATTTAGTTTTATTTGCAAATCTTTAATTTCCTAAAACTTCATCCTGGTTTTCATACCAAGTGGCAAGACTAAAATACCAATAAACAAGATTGAAAATGACAAAATATAATACTGAAATCAAAAAGGAAACTTGATCCACCATTGAAATGATGTCTTGGACTCTAATCAGCTGATTTCCCAATTTCAATTCCCTTTCCAAACCATATTTTCTGGTTGATGCCAAAATGATGGCATATTCCAAAAAGGCAAAAACAATAGGAATTTGTATACCAATGTACCAAATCTCAATAAAACTGAATCCTCGAGCTTGTGGAGCACTCACTGATTTGTAAGTGTTGATCAAGATCAAAAACAGGGTGACAATCATTCCCATCCTTCCAGGAACAACTTCAGGCTTGATAAAGAATGAGGACATAGATATAATGGCAAACAATGTAGAAGGTAAATAAAAAGTTCCAAAAAGTTGCTTGAAGGTCTGTGAATCTCGACAAAATCTGAATTCAATACCAGCCTGTGAAATGTTATTGGATCGTCTTAAAAAAGTTGAACTTTCAATGGATTTGGCAACTGATGTAAAAGGCAAAGCTCCAGTCTCAATAATCACTAAAGAAGCTTCATTTTGATCATCATCTGAATAGACATTGATCATTGGAGTTTTCAAGATAACCACATTTACATTCCCTTGATAATTAAAGAATGGTAACTGGCAAGATTGTTGGTCAAATGGAAATGAACTAAAATCAAAATTACATGTGATTTTTAAGATCAATATTTGTTGTTGATTCAAGTATGATTCTTCCTTTTTAAAGCCAATTCTTTCCTTTAGTATGTCAACTTTGATACCATTTCTGAACACCAATTCAGGTATCCAAAGTCCATCCAAATCATCACCCATAATTCGAAAATAACTTTGGTTCGTTTCAGTGTTATAAACCATCCCAATCCTTGTATCAATCCATGAGATCAAAAAGTCCATATAGACATCCAAAGTTTGTTCATTTTCATCCACTTTTAAGATCCGTTGGATAGTGAATTTTGATTGGATATGGGCTGGACTGGGTTCTGGAAATTGGGCAGGATTGTATTCTGATGATTGGTAACACATTGATGGTAACTTTGGCAATTCATCAGGGTTTTCATTACATAATGGAAACACTTTAGATGCAGCTAATGAATAAAGTAAAGCAGTACTACTCAAAAGGTAGTAAATTGTCCACATATTCGGAAGGACTAAAATAGGTGTGTGAATGTTTTAGAAAGGTCAATAGTATGTAATATGTCATGGGGCATAGTCAAACAAAGTCTAAAAAGCAAATATTCTAGACAAAAGAGAGACGAATATGTTCGTCATACAAGCTTGTGGACAGAGTGGAAAGTAAAGGTTCATATGGTGGACCTGGACATAGCTTGAAAAATTGGTAAATGATACGGATATGTATTAGACTATCAGCCATTCATTAATCCATTGATTATTGGACAAGGCATGACAAACTGTGCTTTATTCAAATAACTTTAGTACTTTCGGGTATTTCGTGCATAGTGACGACAGTAGTGATAGTATAGAATGGAATTTAGTATACAGGGTGACCCAACAAGTTTTGGACAGCGGTCTCAAATGACCTCAATGTCTAAATTAACTTAAATGCTTTAAAGAGTGCCAAAAAAACTTCAAAAAGATATTGGTCAAAACGTGTTGTGACATCATTTATCTGATGAAAAGGATCAAAAATGACATCCAATACAGCTTTGTAATCATAATTGGAATGTATAAAGTCATATGAAAAATGGGTGATGTATCCACCACCAATGCAAGTGGTGCATAAACGTCCCATAAAATCAAGCATAAAATGAGTAAATTCTTCAAGACTTGTAATCTTCAGTTCGGGTGGCCCGTCGAACAAAGACCACAAAGACCACAAATTCCATATGCATGGTACCATGAAGGCAAATGGCATTCCAAAAAACGTCAAGAAAAGCCAAATAGAAATGACAAATATCCAAACAAAGAAGCCAAAGATGAGAGGAAAGATACTTGTAATGTCTACACCACATTTGGTAATATGTTTCACAAAATTTATTGCAAGTTGAAAAGGACCGATACCGTTTCCTAGAAGAAAAGAAGATTAGTGTTCAGATAAATTCAAGATAATTTCGAAAAGTATCTAGATACACAGATACTTTTTAAGATACTCTCCGAAAAAAGTATCTAGATACAAATACAGTATCTTGTATCTAGATACTGCATCTTGTATATCTAGATACTGTATCTTGTATCTAGGAAGGTACAGATACTTGAACATGTCTTTTAGTTTTGAATATGTACATTGAATTGTCACCAGATGGAGCTTTACCTAAAACCATTTCTTCTATCAAACCTCCGCTGGGTTTGTCGTCTTCTTCAGCTTCAATATTGATTGAAAAAGTCAAAATGAGGAACAAAATGGAAATCAACTTGACCATTTTAAGGTTGTTTTGAATGGGACAGGTAATATCCAACTGGGATGGTTTCATAACTGTTCACAAAGCTAATTTTAGATTAGCCAATAAACAAATCAGCTTGAGCAACTTCTTGATGGTCCTACCGTGGCTGGAAATGTCAGCAATACCAGTGTAAAATGTACAAACATGTATACACCCAATACAGCCATAGAAACCAGGTCAAAACCTTGGACTACTCCAGTCACCAAGCCTCCAATGAAACCTTCGAATAATGCCAGGGAATGGTAAATTGGATTCCAATTACTTGCTCCAATCGAAGTTTGAAATGTTGCCATTTGACGAGCTTTCACACTCAAAAAGAACTTTCCAAACGAAAGTAAAGTTAACAATGCTACTGAATTTCTTGTCGCCATAGTTGCACGAATACATTCATGTTTTCCAAAGGACACTGACTAACTAACAGGTGATGTTCGAAATTGTTTTGTTTATGATTGGTCAAATCGGTCAAATAAGAAACTAATTATAGATGCCGCCGGGGGGGCTATACTCGGCACTCGCTGAATGCGTCGCACAGTAAGAAAAATTGGCAATTTTTTGGACATGAAAATTTTTTTTCCCAGGTGGGATTCGAACCCGGTACCTCCTACTTACTACTTAATACGAGAGGAGTATACAGGACCTTGGTCCTTGGAGGACATGAGCCTCCACCGTGTCCAAAACAAAACAACAAAACAAAAATGTTTCGCAATCATTATTTTTTTAATTGTTTAAAAATATGAGATGCCAAGACTCTGATCTGATTATCCAATTAATGTTAATTCTGGATTTCAATTATATGATTGCATCCAGAAATTAGATATTTTGATAAAAATAACCATAAAATAATTTGTATGGTTGTATGTTGTATTTCACAATTATCATATATGAACTGTACAATTGTGATGTCAATCACAATTGATAAAACATGTCAATAAAAATACAATTTAAAAAGCTGGATTGTACGTTTTAACTTATATTTAAATAAATATGTCCAAAGTGGGATAGCTCGGCAATTCAAACTTCGTAAAGTTGAGTGGAGCAAAAGAGAGTGACGTCACTTTAAAAAAAATATTTCATCTATATTCATTATTCATATTAAAAATATTTTCAAATGTTAAAGTACTTGGATGGAATATTGATTTGCGACAGTTCTTTGGCACAAATGGCAAATAAAAACTTATGTATCGCTACCTGAGGTTGCAAGCTTGTTAATGTTAGGATCGTTAGGACTATACTTTTGAAAAGTGATTTGTCTCAGACTTAAGTGAACATGATGGCGATATCAAGGCTCTTTTAAAGCTTCAAATCGCTATCGGTAAAATACATGAATAAAAATACAAAGCTTTGATGTAAATACAGTGAAAAAGTTGGTTGTACTGGTATTTTAATGTTACAACCAAAATAGTAATGAATGAATAAAAATGAAATAGATTGTTTTTGACCGCGATATGTTTCGCAATAATTGTTTTATGTTGATAAAAATGGGATTGTTAATTGTGAAAACATTAATACTTAATAGTAACTGGTGGGTTAAATGGATTTGTGTCCTTTGTCACATTAGAGCAAATATGACACAAAATACTCTGTTTTGCAATAAAAATAGATGATTTGTAAACTTTATCAGTAAAAATGTATGTAAAAGTTTAGTGTAGATCTAAAAAAGAACACTAATAAGATCAATTTTCATTTTAGAAAACTGAATAAATAGAAAAGCAATAAAAAATTATTTGAATTACACATAAAAATAAAATCAAGCACAAAGCGCTAACTGAGGTTGCAAGCTTGCTAGGATTATATTTAGCAAAATATGTAAAAGAGTAAAAATGACGATATCAAAACTCTTAAAGCTTCAAATCGCAATCAACAGAAATAAAATATAAAGCATTTTTTGTGTATACCGACAAAATTGGTTGAAGTGGTATTTTAATGCTACAACCAAAATAGTAATGAATGAATAAAAATTATATAGATTGTTTTTGACCGCGATATGTTTCGCAATAATTATTTTTGAATTGTTTCAAAAATTGCGATGTCAAGACTCTGAATTGCTTCAAATCACAATCAATAAAAAAGTTACAAGTTACTTAAACGTACGTAAAAGTTTTGCATAATTCTTAAAAACTTTATTTTACAGATTCTATCAATTTTCATTCTAGAAAACATCATCTGGAATGAAAAATAAAATAAAAGCAATAAAAAACATAAAATATGGTTCATCTGGATTTCATCATATGAATGATTGTAACCAGAACATAGACATTTTGATAAAGATAACCATAAACTAGATAATTTGTATGGTTGTTCAAAAGAAAACATAGTTTTTGACCGCGATAAATTTCAATGTGAATTGTTCAATTACATTTGCGATGTCAAGACTCTGATAAGCTTAAAATCACAATTGACAAAATATGTGAATAAAAATAAAATTGAATAAAAAAGTTATTTTCTTTATATATTGTATAACTCGCAATCCGCTGCCTTCGGCAGCTACTTGCGAGGCCGTGGTGAGGGGACATAGCAACGGACAGACAAGATTTTTGGGTTTTCCTTTATATAGTTAGATGTATTAACCTAGTAATGAACATTTAATCTGGATTTCAATCATATGATTGACCAGAAATTAGATATTTTGATAAAAATAGACTAGATAATTGTTATGGTTGTTCAAACAAATTTTCAACCTCTGGAAAACTTCTGTCGAGTCAAAAAATCATTGACACGTGGAAGTTATTTACATAATAGAACACTTTTTTAAACAAAAATTGAAAAGAAATTATAGAACAATGGAATTAGTTTTTTAACAATCCATATGAATAAAAATATTGAATTGAGTAAGTACAAAATTAATTAAATACTTATCCTGTTTATAAATGTAAAGACTTTGTTTGCGCGTCTTTGTCAAAAGGAAGACTGTACTGCTTCTACTGTTGAGCGTCCTCTACCTAGCTGAGTCAAATCAACAACAAATTAGAAAACGCGGGAAAATTCAAACTCAAAATCTTCATGAAAATACAGAAAGGTTGCATGATTATCAACAAATAGTTCCGTTCCGCCTTTTGTTATTTACCAATCAAATTTGTCAAATCAGCGAATTTCTCTCAGTATTTGAAATTTGACGCTTGACAACAACCAAAAGCAAATAATTTCAAGCCGGAGAGCCAAGCCCATCAAAACACTAAGTAAAACCGGTTTTCGGCGTTACATGAGACCTCAGAGACACTCCCTGTTATCAGTGTTGCGGTGTCTGTCGTCATTCCAAGTCAGACAAAACTCAATTCTGAACTTGACCACAAACAAAGTTTCCTCAGAATTCAAGTCAAAAATCCAATTTTCAACATCGAAAAGAACCATGGCAGCCAAAAATATCGATGAGATTTTGCACCCCAAAATCGAACCTTTCAAAACGGGAATGTTGGAAGTGTCCAAACTTCATACCGTCTATTGGGAAATCAGTGGTAATCCAAAGGGTAAACCTGTCATTGTTTTGCATGGCGGTCCTGGAGGAGCCAGCCAAGCTGAATATCGTCGGTATTTTGATCCGGAAGCCTTTCAAATCATCCAAATGGATCAACGCGGGTGTGGAAAATCCACTCCACATGCTGAACTGGAAGACAACAATTCTCAAGCATTGATTGAAGACATTGAAAAGCTCAGGAAATTCTTAGGTAATTCCATAGGATTAAAAGTAATCTGAATGATTTCATGGGTATTTTTAGGAATTGAGACTTGGTACGTTTTCGGTGGATCTTGGGGATCAACTTTGAGTCTCTTGTACGGAATTCACCATCCGGAGCAAACCAAAGCTCTGATTTTACGTGGAATCTTTTTATGTCGCCGATCAGAATTGCTTTGGTTTTACCAGAATGGCGCTTCAAACATCTTTCCGGATAAGTTTGAACCCTACAAAAATCATATTCCAGAGGAAGAAAGAGGCGATTTTATTGCAGCTTACTATAAAAGGTAACATATCTATTCTTTAGATTCAATTTTGTCTACATAGTGATTTTCAAGCAATTTTAAAGCTTCAAAGAGTTCTTCATTAGCTTCCTGATCTGATCTTAGATTGTATCTGAGCTGATTGATCATTTGCAAGTAATTTTCAAGTCTAAGATCACTTTGACTGATTTCACAATAGTTAAGCAGATTTGAAATGGCATCTTTGTCCTTGATATAGGTGCAAATTGGTGGCTTCACGTGGTATAAATGTAAATGGTACTTTTCACAATTCTCGTTATTATGGATGCCACTTTTTATTTGTTGTAATTCTAATCTCAATTGAGTTCTTCTGGAAGTAGTTACTATGATCAACTGATTTTTGGCCCTAGTAAAGGCTTCCTTGTCAAAATCATCAAAATCGTACACAATGACAACTGAAGCCTCTGAACCTGTAATTTGACTTCTGTCACAGAATATCCATTTCTTATTGTTGCAAAGGTTTTCAATGATTGGTACTCTTCCATGTTCATGATGCATGATCAACATTACATCTTTGAGATGTGCAAAATGTAAGTTAGCATATTCAACAAAGGTTTCGTGATCATCCGAGTACAAAAAGTCTTCTCTTATCTGATACCATTTTGGTATTACATCCAAAAATGATTCTTTGGACTTTTTTGATGCTGAACTTAACAATCTATTACTTGAATGTATCTCTAAGTAATAAGCTAGGGTTAAGATTTGTTGGCTTGATCTTTCACTCATTCTTAATTGACAGTAAACATGTTCTCTGGTTACATGAATATCTTCATTGTCTTTAAAATCATGTCCGTGTCCATCAGACTGAACATATCGATTGAAATCCAAGGCTCTAACGCATTGAATGTAATCTATAGTTCCAGGAATTGATTCATATTGATCAACCATTGGTTGATATTGGTTGCCAACCATGTAATGACTCATAAAATTCCTGCTACATTCATCTATCATCACAATGTTATGAAGAACCAAATTAGTTTTCCTTTCAAGTAAGATTTGATAAAGAGTGTCGGGTTCCGATAGGTTCTTTGACCATATTTCAACCATACAATGTTTTCCTAGGTCTTCAGCTAACTCTTTCCATAATTGATCAACAAGGACTTTTCCAGTTCCATTTTCAATGATGATCACAACTCTCAATTTGTTTTTGGCATCCTCTGGTGACAAATCATGATGACGAATGTAGTAAGCCAATTTCATCTTTATGACTTGAATTCCAAGCAAAGTTTTGCCACTGCCAACTGTTCCTTCAATCTGAATCAGTTTCTTGGTAAGATTGATTGGTTTAGTCAAGGTATTGATGAACTTTTTCTGGGTTTCATTCAACGTCAAAACTTTGCCTTTGGATACCAAATTAAGGTCCCTTTGTATCCTCAATTTAGAAAATATTCCCTTGCCTTCCAACAAGAATTTCAAGTCTAATGTTCGACTAAAGCAAATGACAATCACGACAATTCCAGGATTGATTTCCAGTATTTTACATTCCAACTTTTTTTCATCGATTTGTTTACTTTTTTCATTTTTGTAAAAATGTGTCACATTGAGAAAAGCAAATTCAATTCTTCTCTTGTTTTTGTCCTCAATAAGCTTGGGATACTTTTTAGGTACAATTTTGGTAAATTGAGTCTGAAGAACTTCGACACTATCTGTGGCTTCACTTAGTTTCCCATTGGACAAACCGTGGGCACCAGCCATGAATAAAATGGTGGAATTTTTCAAACCTTCAGTCAATCTTGCCCAATTTTGGGCCATGTATTCTCGAATTTGCCATTCGTCCGTCTCAGCATTTGCTGAAAATATGGCTAATTTTTCGGTGTGAATATTTGAAGCCATTTTTCAAAGGCTTATCAGCTTAGCTTCTTATCAGACACTGATAACAATCAATCACAGTGTTTGAAAATCGCTCAAAACGTCTCATTTTGCAGGTTGACCTCAACTGAGGCTGAAGTTCGTCGTGGAGCCGCTAAAGAATGGTGTTTATGGGAAATGGGCACATCCAAACTCATCCCTGATGAAGATTTGATGGCCAAAGCTGACAACCTGGATTTTGCAGCCGCCTTTTCTCGCATTGAATGCCACTACTTCATCAACAACATCTTCTTTGAAGATAACTTCATTCTCAAAAATGTGGACAAATTGAAAGACATTGCCATTGACATTGTGCAAGGCCGATATGATGTGGTTTGTGCTGCTGTCTCAGCTTGGGAATTGAATCAAGCTGCGCCTCATAGCAATTTGGTGATGGTTCCAGATGCTGGACATTCCAGTGGAGAGCTTGGCATTGCTAAGGAGTTGGTGGGTTTTATGAACAAATACAAATGAGAAATATGTATTTTGAAATGCAAATAAATCATTGATTGAAAGATACATTTTTCATAATTTAGTTTGAGACATGATTTCCATGGTTTCGAGTGGAACAGACGAGGTTCGAAATAAATAAGATTTGTGCTTACCTTTTTTAGACTCAAGTCACGGATCTGTATTTTGCAATTCAAATCACAACACAAATAATAACACATGTAACTTTCACTGGAGTGGAGTCTTCACTAAAATGAGTTGAATTCTGTTTTGTTGTGTTTTTACCGTTTTTACTGAGACTCTGAGTCTTAAAATGGCTGAAGCGTAGCTGGCAGTACGAGCATCAGCTGACAACAAAAATCATCACAAGTCTCAGTTTTTAGTAAAAACTTTTTAGCCGTCAAATGCCAAAAAGCGTAAACAAAAGTTGAAAGTTTAAAAAAGTTGGAACTCATCGATTTCATAAAAATTATAAAGATTGTCTAGTCAATCTTATGCTTATTGGCTACTTTTTCTTTCATTCCGGAATCCGGACGGCAATAAAACACATTTTATTTGCTTTTACACGTTTGTTTTCATGCTCTGAAAACATCAATCGTTGTCAATGGACAAAATCAAACCCTTCTTCGGCCACTCGGCCTTTTCTTCTTGATCGCTTTCAAAGATCACTCATAGGTTGCGTGAGTCATGAAACAAACGTAGCGTTAAATAAAAAATCCTGAAAAGCGGAGGGACTGAGAATTTCACGGGTGCTCAACTGTCAACTATCGCGGTTTCTCCGTGCCTCGACACGTGCATGGAAAGTGATAAACAACAGTAACGTGGAATTTAAAAATTCCAATAATTTGACGAGAAGATTTGCGAAATAAATTGTTTACCCTATTGGACCGAACCGGCAACGCGGAAAGAAGAAATTCTACCGAATTTCAATCTCAGATCTCCGGGCTTGCTCCGGGCCAACTTTCGAAGAAAATGTGAAACGAGATCTGCAGTTTTGCGAAATTGCGAATCGTGAAATATCGAGGTAATCTTTACTTCATGGTTCATTATTGTCAAGTAACATTGTACTTATGGTTTGTACCGGGTGTCCCAACAAGTTTTGGACAGGAACTTTGCAAAGAATCGTTACAGGTCACGAAAGGCGAAAAAAATCGTGAAAGTTTGTGTGCAGATCTCCCTTCGATTTGACGAAATATTTATTCAATTTTTCAGCTTTCAGACTTTTATCCGGATGCTGATGCTGGAAAACGTCAAATTGTGTTTATCAAAATATCGGCAAAACTTTTTACCGGGAAAAGTGATGAGAGGTGCCTGGCAAACCAGAGGCCTTAATGACCGCCTTGGCCTTACTGCTTGAACAATCCTGGCGGAGTCCTCGACGGGTTAACCTGGTTCAGTTCTGATAAAAGGATGTTCATTGTCCAATTGTTTTTAAATTAATTCTTGAATGAAAATGATTGGGGAGTAAGTTTTTGCCGTTTTTTGCTACTTTTGTAAATTCAATACAGTGTCAATTTGTACGTTTCAGGTCAATTGATTGTCCGAGGAAGTCTCCAGATGTATGGAGTCCAACGATGGAGTTCAAGCAGTTCAAGTATGGGTAGTGGAATGACAACTGATCTTTCACTGATCTTTCTGCCCCCGTAGAAATCTGACGAAGTCGACGAGGTCTGAAGACGCTCAATTTGATCCGAAATATCCGGTATAGTGAAGTGAAGTGTAAACAGATCATCGATTACTGGTTCCACGGTTTTCATCTTCACTACGGTAAGAGTTAATCTTCCTTTTGAAACTATAAAATTGGTTAAGTACCAACATACCGAACACTTACCGTTTAGCGTATTTGTTCTTGATTGTGACAAAAAATTGATTTTTAGAATAGTGTGAAAATACAGTAGAGAAGAAGGAGATTTGTCTATTTTGAAGACGTAGAAACGTTCATCCGGAATTTTGTATGATAACGCCGTGAGCAGTGAGCTTCATGTTTCAGCCTTAAAAACCGTTGAATGATAACAAAAGTCAAGACGTAGAAACGTTCATCCGGGGAATTTTGTATGATAACGCTGCGCTGTGACGCTCATTGAGCTTCACGTAAAAGCGTTAAAACCGTTGCAAGATGATAAAAGCTTCCGGACTTCAAAGCTTAATCAGTGTCAGTCCAACATTGGTAAGATGCAGTTTGGAAGATTGATCATTTTCTTGAGTATTATCAAGTGTTCATATCCCCATATCGAGGGGTGGGGAAGAAGTGAAGTCGTAAAGACTCCAGATGGCAAGACTAAGATCATCTACTCCTCAATCAGAGAGTACTTGGCCATGGTACTCTTTGAGAAAACGAAGGATAGCAACCCACCCGTCTTCACTGACGAACAGGTAACACATCGCGCTTCTACTTATCTGTTTTGTTGCTTTGTCAGCTTTCAATCTTATTCAATTGTTCAATTTTGTTCATGATATACAATAATGTCCATAATGTTCAATAATGTCCAATTATGTCCATAATGTCTCTAATTTTGTCCACATTGTTCCATTCTGTCCCAAATATTCAAGTGTTTTTTCAAGTGTCCAATTCTGTCCAAATTGTTCAATTCTGTCCAAATTGTCCAGTTCTGTTCAAATTGTCCAATTCTGTCCAAATTGTCCAATTTTGTCCAAATTCTACTGAAGAGCGTAGGTCGAAGACCTGCGTGAAATGAGTCATATAGAAATGTGATACCGGAAAAAAAAGTGATAATTTAACAATTTTGTCCAAATTGTCCAATTCTGTCCACAATGTCCAATTATGTCCAAATTGTCCAATTATGTCCACAATGTCCAATTCTTCCTAATTGCTTGCGCCGTTTTAGAAACTTTCAATCTTGTTTGTCTTGACAGTTACGGTCATTTTCAGTCTTGTTTTTAACAAAACTACTTTTTTAGAGATGCTGGTTGATGGGACGCTGTCCCAGATGGGAACCCTTTAAGGTGGATCTGAAACAGAAATGTGATCCGGAATGCTTCAACACCGAGAAAGATAAGTCTGTCTCACATCAAATCGCGACGAGGGAATGTTCCCCTGAATGGCGGAATGTCGAATGCGAAGACAGGCTCGGGGGTTATAACTGGACGATTGTACACTGCAAAGACATTCCGAAATGTCCTGAGGTGCGTGACTCACTTCTCGCTTCTAAAAATGTTTTTGATCAATTTAGGTCATTTTGATCTTAGTTGGTCACTTTGATATTTTTAGTTATTCAGATTTTTGGTCATTTTGATCTTTTGTCCATGTACATCTTTAAAGTCATTTGAGTCTTTTTGATCATTTTAATTTTTTTTGACATTTTAGT